>JAANDH010000855.1:123898-224511 GCA_011799765.1 Nymphaea thermarum
TTACCATCAAGTACCTATCTGATGGCTCAGTGGAGCGCTACAAAGCTCGTCTTGTAGCAAAAGGTTATACCCAAACCTATGGGGTGGATTTCTTTGAGACTTTTTCTCCTGTGGCGAGGATGGGCACCATACGTCTTATTGTTTCTGTTGCAGTACATTACGATTGGCCATTATATCAGTTGGATGTCAAAAATGCCTTTTTATATGGAGATCTTGATGAGACCGTGTATATGCAGCAACCTCCTGGTTTTGAACGTCAGGGGGAGTGTGGTAAAGTGTGCAGGTTAAAGAAAGCTATATATGGCTTGAAACAAAGTCCTCGTGCTTGGTTTCATAAATTTTCAGAAGTTGTATTAAAATGTGGTTTCAAGAGATCTCAGCTGGACCATTCATTATTCATCAAGAAATGATCTAGAGGTACTGTGGTGTTAGTGGTGTATGTTGATGATATTGTGTTGACAGGTGAATGTGAGCAGGAGGTAGCTCATACAAAGAAATTTCTACAACAACACTTTGTTACCAAAGATCTTGGCCAGCTACGATACTTCCTTGGCATTGAAGTTGCTCGTAGTAAGGAAGGAGTGGTGTTATCACAAAGGAAGTATGTTCTTGATCTGTTACAGGACACAGGGATGCTGGGTGCTAAACCTGCAACTCTTCCTATGAACCCACGGGTACACCTATTTGATGATGAATCAGAAGAGGTAGCTTCTCATGCATACAGATCATTGATTGGTAAGCTTCTCTATGTGACAGTAACTCGACCAGACATTAGTTTTGCTGTGGGAAAATTAAGCCAATTCATGGAAAAACCAAGAAAATAACATTGGGATGCAGCTATGTTGATTGTCAAGTACTTGAAGTCCTCCCCTGGCAAAGGACTTTTCTTTAAAAAGGGTATATCTCTTGATGTCAAAGCTTATAGCGACGCAGATTATGCAGGCTCAGTTGATGATAGGAAGTCCACCACAGGGTTTTGTGTATTTGTGGGAGAAAATCTCATCTCCTGGAGAAGTAAGAAACAAAATGTTGTTTCTAGATCAAGTGCAGAGTCTGAATATCGTGCTATGGCTCAAACGACTGCTGAAATGACATGGTCTAGATCCTTACTTGAGAGTCTTGGTATTTCAACTTCTACTCCTATGAAGATGTTTTGTGATAACAAAGCGGCTACCTATATTGCCAATAATCCAGTATTTCATGAGAGGACAAAGCACATCGAAGTAGATTGCCACTACATTCGCGATATGGTTCAAGAGGGAATTATCTCAACTATACATGTAGCCTCTGAAGATCAAGCCGCTGATATCTTTACCAAAGCCTTGCCNGTATTTTAGAATATTTAAGAGTTTAGGAACAGCTCTTTATAAATAAGGGTTTTAGTTATGGACCTCTTTTGTAATTTGGTACTTTACCCTAATTCTCATTTAACTTGAGATTGGGGCAGCTTTAGTGAATACGATTTTAGAGTTCTCTCTCTCTCTCTCTCTCGTTCTCTTTTCTCCTCTCCCTTGGCTGCACGTAACAATGACATTGTATTCCTCCTAAATGATACTTAAATCCAGTAATTTCCCTTGACTCTCTTCTTCATTTGATTCCACAAATGGACTCAAAGAATGTTCTTTGGCAGGAGACTATGGACAATTTTTTTATGAGACATTCAATCTTGTCATTTATCTGGCAATAATTTGGATTGTATTCTCGTTAGTTATTGATCATCGCTAGTTGTTGACGTTCCTTTTTCAGGGTCACAATTCTATAGTTTTTATGCAGTTCACCAGGACTTGCATATGAAATGTACATCAGTCTAAAAATTTGGATATGCAGTTCACTGTGATGCTTTGTTCTTATTTTATTGCATACATAGTTCACTTCAATTTGCATATGCACCTGTTTGTAATTTGCATGTGCATTACTGCATTAAGTTTATGATCCAGTTTTTCTGTAAGCAAAGTTAAAAGTTAAAAGCTTGTTTACAAATTATGAATTTCAAGTGTATATGTAACACTATTTTCTCTAACTTTATCTAGTTAATGCTGAATTAACCTTCAGTAATTAATGTTCATCCATGTGAACATACGGTACTTTAGAAACTTGAAATATTCAAGAACCCTCCAAAGATCTGTTGTGTGGGTTCAAGAAGGAAAAAAAAAATAAGGGGCAATGACAGGAGTATTACAGAAGGCTATGACCTCTCTACCTCCCAATCCATGAATATAAACAGAACTTTGAAATCCATCTAACATTCTAATTTATCCTTCATCAATAAACTCTTTCGACATAAGAAGAACCTGTCTTTACAGCCCCCTATTCCTCTTTCCCCACTTTCTAGCCTAGAGTCAACACGGTGAAGGTCTACCTAGTACTAATTAATAAACAAACATTTTCACATAATTCATCTGTTCACGCATGGCCTTGTTTATGGGCAAGCATCAATTCAGTTATGCAAACATAGATGTGTGATCTAGGCATACTCTTGATAATTCTCATGTAATGCCCTGTTTATTAGTTCAATCAAGTTTTACTTCAACTAGACAAACAAGATGTGTGATTCTTATGCATTCTTGCTCCAATCTCCAAAAAGCAATTTACGAAAAGAGTCGAGGATCTGCCTTCCAACTAACTCAATAAGTTTATTTTCAAGTGGAACCTGTCTAGATGGACATCTATATGCTTTGGTCAGAGTTCAGACAACAATGATGTTCTTAATAATCATATAATTATTTGACAGTTATGTGCTTAATGATTTAGGATGGCAATAATATGACACCTGTAGATAATCATTAGATAGACTTACTTGATGACGCATTATGCAAAATATTTACTGCCAAATTTATGTTACCAAATGCAGAAATGCAATCTAAAATTCATAAAATTTATTGTGACACAAGCAATCTCAATGACATTATCCTTGCAAACAATCCATGCAAGATTCTATCATCAAACGCATATTATCATCATGAGAAGCATAGTCACAAAAGAACACGTTTTTTGTCGAAGAACGTGTTAAAAACATGGAATATAAGTCGGCTGAAAAAACGGACAAAAAAATCACTTGTTTTAAAATGCCAAAATGAAAAAAATGGGAAAAGATGCGTTGCTTCCTTTTTGTGTTTTTCTCATTTTTGGAGATTTTTCACACGTATTTTTACATTTTTTTCCTTTTGTGTTCTTCATTTTTTTTTTTTTACATTTTTTTACTACCACATTTTCATTTTTGCATTTTATCATAGGATTTCTTTTAATTGTTTTAAAATTTACCAAGATTTTCCCAAGGTTTTCCCAAGAAAAAACAACTGTACCATATAATACCTGAGGAAAACATCGTCATTTAAAACCCGTAATCAATATTTGTGACTATGATCATGACAATGCAATCATGTCATACAACCAATTCAAGACCATAATAACTAGTACTACAGAAAAGCATGCCTGCTTCAACATACATTATTTGTTGCTCCATTTAAGGCCAACTAATTCAAAAGGAACAAGTGAAAAGAAAAACTAAAAGTGTCACAAATAGGCTGAAATTTTCAAAATACTGCACAAAATATTGCCAACATAGTCAAGCCAAAAAATGGAAAAATATTGTATTATTTGAAAAATGAAAATTTCACAATGTCATTCGCTTCCTTTAGAAAAAGAAAACCATTTCTAAAGTACTCATAATCTTTTCCATTTCTTAATTCTTTTAAAATTTTAAGAACTATTAAAAATATTTATTAATGTTTTTGTTAATAAAATTAGTAGAAAAAATCTTAGTTTCATAATATTTTCCTATTTTTATACTTTGTTTAATTTCTGAATTTTGCGAGATGCTCCCAAGAAAAATCTCGAGAAAAAGTTACCGACCAAAAACCTTGCTGATGAAAACCTGAGAAAGTTATGATTTGACAATGATTAGAAACCAAAAAGGATGATCATCACATAACTGTTCAATAACATCGATGGGACAAGAAACATGACAGACAATTACTTCAGCAGTTTCATAGTTTGCTATAATCGAAAATATTGTAAATTAAGATAGAAAACTAGTACCTCATAGGGAAAAACTTCCATGTACCAAAAAAAGCCAGCACTTCCTAATCAACAACTTTGAATTTCCTTTTAGTAGTTAACAACTCCTGATCAAAGAAAGAAGCTGAATGATCACAGGGGGTTTTGCTCTTGTTGATAACCTCAATAGGAAGGTCTCTGCATCAACCAGTATAATGGATAGGATCTTGCAGCCATCAACTAGCTACAAGACCTTGCAAGTTATATATAGCCATCTTTTTTCATCTTGAAAAAATCACTTAAAACTTACCCCCTTATACCAAAAGATCAAGTATCAGATTCCCAATAAAGAAAGCGGAAGAAGAACAGAACAAGAAATCAAGATAGAATCAGAACCCATATCATTGCAGCATCAGAACAATTTGCTGATTTCAGTATGTCTCAAGAATAGACACTGAATGTCACCTTAAAGATTTACGTAAAGAATAATGCTCCTAGATTCAACTGATACATTGTCTGGAGATTATCATGACATCAGATTAGGGAAGAAAAATCTTCACCAGCCAGATATCTGAATCAGCCATAACTCTTTGAAAAAAGATCTCTTTCTTTTCTCGTATAAACATCAATGTTTATTAAAACATGGATCCAGCCATAAGGACATCATAAGACCTATTTGGTTAATATCTTAGATGACTAACAACAAGTAGGGTTATGGCATTGTCTTTCCATTCATTGCTTCCTGAACCTTCACAGCAGAATTGAGAGTCTTCTTCTCATCCTCTTTTATGGAAGTGACGCTTGATTGGTGGTTCTTAAGTACAATCTCAATATCAGCTTCGGATGCACCTGCAAGCTTGAACCTTCCAACTGCATTATCCAGATTATTTTTCCAGTTTGGCATATCCAGTTTGAATTCAACTTGCGAACGTTCAAACAGCATGTTACCCCAGAAAAGGTGGATCTGAGACCTCATTACTGCAGCCTGCTCCGCTGCCTCATCCAATGCTGCTGCCAATTCCCCACCATGAACACCATCAAGTAAGCCAGCGGCATCCTGAGACCCCATGGATTTCTTCCTTCTGTTCAGGATATCTTCCTTTTTGAGAGTGAGAGGATCTTTGACATCACTATTCCTCTGTTCTTCCAGCTTCTCCCACATCTCAGTAGCAGCTTTCATTTTCTCCTCTGCACTATTGAAAAGCTTAATTGTCTCACTAGAATCCCAGGTTGTCAAGTCTACCTTGCTAGCCAATGCATAAGACCAATGCAGCTTCGCCGTCTCAAAATGCTGCTGACCCAAAGCTAGCAATCCTTCATAAAAGTCAGGTTTGATTCGTAATGCTTCTTCGTATTTCTGCCCTGCTAATGAATATCTCTCCTGTACCCAGTCATATGCAAAACGAAGTTGTTTCATGGTGACTTCATTCGATGATGACTCATCCAGTGGGATGCGCTTCCTTGCAGCACACATATGCACATTCCCCCAGTTAAAGAATGCTAATGCAGCAACTTCCTGGAACTTCGATGCTGCCATATCAAACAGTGTTTGGGCCTCTTCACTGGTTACTGTCTCCTCCAGTGCCTCAGAGCACAGCTCCATCCCAAGTTCATGTAAGTCTACATGGGCATCAGGGTCAATGCCAACATGTGAACGGAACAGCTGAGCAAACTCAAAGAGCCAATCATCAATCTCAACTTCCTTGCAATCAGTTTGGTTGCCATCTCCATTCTTCTCCTTCTGGATCCCCTCCTCGGCATCCACATGCTTAGCAAGTTCTTTGTCGACAGCACCACCCTCTGACACAGCATCGCAAACAGAAGTATCAGATATTGTCTCTTCGCTCTTGATACCTTCTTCAGCTACACCATCAAGCACAGTCTTCTCCACCAATTGTTCCTCTTCCTCTTCATCAACCAAAGGTGGCTCCTGCTCAGGGCTTACCTCCACAATGTGCAGCCTTAACGACTCAAGCACACAAGGTTTGGACCCCAAAGTGGAAGAGGTCGAATCTGGCTTTCCAATCTCATCGCCTCCACTCTGTCCATCGTCAGAACCACTCCCGCCCATTACCTTCTTCTTCGACGTATTGATAAGGATGTCGTTGCAAGATTCTGCGATTCTTAGCTCTTTGGTTCCAGTAATAGTCACAAGGTCACCTTCCAGATCCTTGTATTTGATCAGAACTGACTTCGACGAATTGAATCTCTTCGCCACAATTTCTCTCAACACCCTGAAGGTGCAGTTATCAGGCATCTGTGCCAACCTAATGTCATGGTCGTAGACCAACTTCAAAGGCCTCCACCTTATGGTGGATACGACAACGCCTTGTGGATTCTTTATTGGCTTTGCACCAGGACCAGCAGGGGAAGGGGACTCCCCATCCACAGAAACTGGGAGGACCGGTTTCGACGAGGATGGTGATGCCTTGGAAGGCTTCAATACTATAGAGGGGAGCCCTGTTTTGGTTTTTTCTGAAGGTTTTGGCGACGAGGTTGATGACAAATGTTGAACACCATTCTCACTGACACTATCATTAATGTTATTGGCATGGTTGGAGGCAGAGAATGCAGAAGCAAGAAGGTCTTCCGGAACGGATTTCTCTACAGGCTTCGCGGCATGCTTCTTTGGCAGCGGAATAGCACGAGCCGGTAGGCACGGACCGAGGCCTCCTAAGGGGGCACCAGGAACAGCTGAAGCCCCCAATGCAGCGGGAGACGTTCCTGAGTAGGAGGAAGAAGAGGATGAGGACAACGAAGATGAGGTCGAAGACGGATAACTTCCAGAAGATATTGCGGAATGTAGCGGATGATGCAGAGGAGAAGTAGCAGGAGGAGCCGGAGAGGGAGACCTGTGGTTGTTTGTGGTGGTAGTGGCGGCAGAGCTCGTCCTCTGCAGGTCCCGCTGAGCCGAATCTTGACGGTTGCCGAGGGCAACCCTGAGCCTGCGAGCAATCTCCAGGGCGTCCTGATTGTTGGGGTCGGATTGGAGGAGGGACTGGACGTCCTGAACGGCTAAATCGAATTTGCCAAGGGCCTCGAAAGCACGGGCTCGGCGGAGTAGGGCGCGGGGGAAGCGAGGTTGGGCGTGAAGGGCGAGGGTGCACTCGGCGACGACGGTGTCGAACTGGACGGGCTTCATCTGCAAGAGGCAGGCAGCGCGATTGCTGTGGAATACGGCGCGGTCGGGGTGGGTCTTGGGGATGAGCTTCAAGGCCAGCTCGTACTGCTGCAGGGCGCCCGCGTAGTCCTTGGACTGAAACCGCCGGTTGCCTTCCTCCTTCAGCTCGTGCGCTCTCTTCAAGAATACCGAGGAGTCCAAATCCACACCGTCCACAGCAGCACTAGCCTTGTTGGTGCTGGTGCTGTTGCCATTGGCGGCAGGGGTAGCGATGGTGGTGGTGGTGGTGGTGGTGATGCTATTGCCGTTCCCATATGCAGAAGAGGGAGCATTTCCATTCACGCCCTTCTTTCTTCTGCCACCAGACTTCCCCATTCTCCCTCTCCCTCTCTCTCTCTCTCTTTCTCTCTATCCCCAAAAAAAAAAAAGAGGAATGAAATAGGGAAAAGGGGGGGGTGGGAACACAAAGAAGAGGAGACGGGAGGCAATGAGGAAGAGAGGAAAGCAAAAGGCAAAAGCGGAGCGAGGTTTCAACGCTCCACTGGCAAAAGATTTGGCGGGCAGGAAAAGAAACGAAGAGGAGAGAACCAGGATGGAGGAGGAGGAGGAACCCTAGCAAGCAGCCACCAAAAGTGAAGAGAAACCACCCCCTCACCCGCTGAGGCGAAAGAGAAAAATGGGTAAACAAAAAACTTAGCCTCTCTCTCTCTCTCTCTCTCTCTCACTGTATTTATATTGAACTCGTTACTTGAATCTGGACAAGGATATTAAAAATTGTTTAAGGCTTCCAAAAATGATATCAGCTTCCGAATCTTTTTTGAACTCGTGCGTTCTTCCAAAGATGTATATATGTCAGTTACATGAAAAATTTCGGATATCTATAAGTGTCTTAAAACATTTAGTAAGAAAATTAGATTATTTGGGACCTTATCCTTTCTTCTAAGGGCCAAAGTTTTCTTTCTCCCTTTCTGTTATGACCCCTCCTTATCATGTTTGAAGCATAGTACATTTATTTATCATTCACTGTTCAAGCATTCTTATTCGGGTACATATTCCGAGTTATGAAATTTGACATTACGGACATGCCTTCTTGTTTGAAGTCCACGTTTTATGGTGCACCTGTTTAGAAAAATATTGTTTCAAAAAGCTTACTTGAACACCGGTCACATAATTTTGAAAACAGAGAACCCCAAAAAAAATGCTCTCAACCGCAATCATCCTTTCCAATATCTTACAAAGTGTGTAAACTCATGTAGGGCAAATAAGCTTCACAAACAAGGGATATAATGCACACTAGATAATTATAAAGAAGGATTTCATTCATATCCTTAAAAATTCTTATTGGGTGGGGTGGATACCCGAAAGGAGAAATCCCTTCTACTTTTTCCTTTGCCTATATGTATGTCCAATGAATAGAGTAATACACCCATCAACTATAGTATTAATATTTAATCTAATTGTTGTTGGGAGTACCCAATTGATGACCAGCTCGTTAGATCCTTGTCTTATTTCATCTTCTGTAACTCATAATGTCCAAATAATGTTTTACCGTTGTTGCCTTTCATACGTGATAAGTAGGCTTGAACAATGAGTCAACCTACTCAAGCTCGGCTCAAGTGGAGCCCAAGCCAAGTCTTTTTCTGAACAAGTCAACCGTTGTTGCCTTTCATACGTGATAAGTAGGCTTGAACAATGAGTCAACCTACTCAAGCTCGGCTCAAGTGGAGCCCAAGCCAAGTCTTTTTCTGAACAAGTCAAGTTTGACTTCATGGCTCAACTGGTTCATATATGTTGAGTTCGAGTACAATAAACTCCGACGTTGAAGCTCAACTCGGTTGGTAAGCTAATCTGGTTGGAGTAGTTGTAAAAAAACTACTCTGTCGAATCATTTTTTAATAGTAAACCGGTTTTCAAATTGAAAAAAAACATCAGACGCATGGCAGGTATTCTTTCTTTCACTGTTTCCCTCTTCGCCTGGGTGGTCACTAGTCATGGTTACATGGTTCTTTAAATCATAACCATGGCCACATCTTCTTCTGCCCAAGGAGCCCCAATGCCAAATGGCTTGTGGAAAGTTCTGTCTACGCATCAAATATGGAGCCAAACTTTTAGCGCCGGCTTTATGAATATCAATAGTCATCTCATGTCAGACTAGTATAATTGACTTGTCTAGCTATTGAATACTCTTCTTGAAGGGAATTCGATCTTAAATTCTAACTTAGAACAAGCATTCATTGCAAGAGATGTTAGTAGATTTTGTAAGTCAATTTAGAGCATTTTATAAGTTTAGTTGTCGTCTGCTTCTTGCTCAAGCATCTTCTCTGGATCATAGAAGTCTTTGTGCACGCTGATAGTATCTCATGTTTCCTTGATTTTTTAGTTCTTGTTCGAATATAAGATGTAAGTAACTTCCTCAATGTAAGTATCTTTTGTATATTGTTTGGATGTCAAGTTACACACACACACACACTGCCTATTTCTTTTGCATGCTCTAGTCTATTTCTTTTGCTTAATGTAACAGAAATTTCTTGATCAAATAGGATAATAGACTGACCTAAAAGCAAAAGCCTACTTGTTTGAAAAATGACGAACTTAGAAAGAGATACCATTGACAAGAGTGAACAAGTATGTGATTTGGGACAAAGTTCAGCCAATTTGCCTACTGGGGTACATTCTTTTAATGAAATGTCTATATAGTCTCAAGATACTGAAAATGAAGGGCTTTCTAATGGTCCATGTGAAGCATCAGTGGCTGGTGCATAAAGATCCATAACAAGAACTTCTACAGCATGAAATGATTTTGAAGTGTTGATAATAGTGTAAAAAAAAGAGAAATGCAAGCATTGCAATATATTATTTATGATAGATGCAGGTGGATCTACATCATTGTTGAGAATGCACAAATGCCTAACATGTTAACAAAAGTTTGTATGCGTTGAAGAAATCGTATTCATTAAATATTTATTAATTGCTTTTTAATTGTCTATATATATTTCTTTCAAGTTACCAATGAAACTGAATATATATCTTTTTAAAATGATTCAAGTTGATCTTCTAGTTCATCTTTGTTATATTGTTTAAATTATTGGATTACTATATTATATAATTTATTAGTTCATGTAATTATGATTTGTTACATTATTTTGTAAAGTCTCGTTAATGTGAAAAAGCTGTGGACATCAAGCTGTTATTGAAAGGACTTTCTATTTGTTTGAACTCAAAAGTAAAGATTTATGTGTTAAAGTTTATTTTGGCAACTCTTAAGATACTTAAAATGCTTCATATTGATGTAATTTAATAAGCTGATGCATGCAATACTTTGTTCATGGGTTGGATAGTAGTTTGGTTGTAGGCCTGTGGTTTTATATGTATTTTCTTCATTTGGTTATTTCTTGTAAAATTGAGATGAGAATGAACCCCTGCTTACACATTGTTAGGCTTGCCCACTGGCACTTTCTAGTTAACATTGTCTTTTTTTCCTTATGAATTGGTTCAAATTTTTTTTCCTATTCAAAGCATAGCTGCTACAAGTGATAAAATCATCTTGTTGCTAAGAATCCTTTTATACATTATATGCATCATTGTTTAAAAAAATGTAAGGGTACCCTTATGATGAACAACTTTCTCAGGGTTATTTATTTCTAGCAGCATCCATGAGCATGTTTCTAGGTGTGAAGGCAGGCATTGCATGTGAAGGAAATATTGTGGGATAAATAATTCTGGGAATTACTTCTATAAATCTCATGCTCATTATCAACATCTTGAGTATTATCTGCTTGTCTAGACTAGGTCCTAACCAATCCTCTTGGGGTGTGGAATAGTCTCCCATCATCCCCAGTATATGTGGTAAATGTTCCCTAAGCTGTGAGGGTGGGGAGTTACCATGCCATAAGCCTCAAGAGGCTCAACTTAGAGCTTTCGCCTGTACATTAAACTCTGGTCCGGTGACCATACATCACCTTAGAGTTGTGCCTCCCATTATTGAATTAACATAGGGTATAGAGGCTGCTAGTGTTTCCTTCTTATGGTGGTGAATAGTCGGGTGGCTGTTTGTCTTTCTTTGATGTTGTATTGTCTTGAGTGATTAGTTGCTGTTTGCAATTCTAGTGTGGTTTATTCCCAATAGGAGTGCCCGATTCCCAGCATTACTCTTATTCTTTTATCTTGTCGTAGACTAAATTGCTGCTGTAAGTCCCTTTATGGTTGAGAAGGTTGCATACCTTCCCAAATACCAAACTTGGTTCCTTATACTCATTACATTAAAGCATTTTACCTAGTTCAAAGCAGTTTTAGTAAGGGGATGGGGTTGGACATATAAGGTTTAGATTAACATAATCCTATCTAGGGACAGAGTCAAGGTAGCGCCCGCTTGGGCCTGGCCCCACCTCAATTAAAAAAAAAAATTATACGTAAATTTTAGAAAATTTCAGTTGTTTTATATAAAAATTTTGAAAAATGATATTTCGGC
The DNA here is from genome assembly GCA_011799765.1 of Nymphaea thermarum. NCBI lineage: Eukaryota > Viridiplantae > Streptophyta > Magnoliopsida > Nymphaeales > Nymphaeaceae > Nymphaea > Nymphaea thermarum. The sequence goes on from JAANDH010000855.1 coordinate 135,484, forward strand.
CGTGGTCAAAATTTAGAAACTTTAATTTGGTGTTCCTCATAAAAAATTTCTGACCGCTGTCTAGCGATCATGTAGGTCAGATATGAAATTGAGTTTTTAAAATCCTGTAGAACCGTAGGTTACTTGAGTGATGGACCTGAGGTTGGTGCCCTGTTAGCACGAAATTTGAAATATCTAAATAATCCAAATAATAAGCAGTTTCTATTTAGAGAAATTTAGTGGCCTTATCTTCATTTTAGTTAACGGATGTAAGTTGAACGTGTAAGATTAAATGTATAGCTGGAATTAGTGGATGCATGGGTCTTTGGCACGCATGAGCCACCAAATAAGACGTAGACTCATGACATGCCTTGGAAATATATATTGACGGCTAAACTTACTATTATTGGTGTTGGATTATCGTGATTAATATATTATTCAAATGATTACAGATTTGGTTTTAATCGTATGACTTATTATATTATATGATTGAATGGATGGGGGGCCGGGGTAAAAGAGTGTTTCTCGGTTGATTTTGTGTGAATGAAAGTCCTACTTTCAGAGCTAAGGGGCTGGCAGGGGCCTTGCCTCCACCTTAAAACAAATTTAAAGAAGAAAATTATATGTAAATTTAAAAAAAAAATTACTTGTTTTATATAAAAATTTTAAAAAATGATATTTTGACTTTTGTCAATATTTAAAAACTTTTAATTCGGCTCCTCATGAAAAATTTCTAACTCAACCCTTATATTCATGTTCTTTTTGTTTAAGTTGTTGAACATAACATATTTCATGCTAACTTCACATAATTTCTATAAATAAGGGCGGAGCTAAAAACTTTTGATTAGGGAATCCAATTAAAGTTTCTAAACATTTTTCAAAATTTTTATATAAAATAATTAATTTTTTTATAATTTATGTGAATTTTAAAAAAATTAAGGTGGGCCCAGGACCCATGCCGGACCCCTTGCTCCGCCCTTGTCCTTAAATTATCTTGTTACCTTTATGGGAGTAGGCCTCACGTCGGGCTGGGCCGCCACCGAGTACCCGGCCGCATCGGACCGGTCGGGCCCGAGAAACCCGGTCCCGGGCCGATGGTGCGGCCCGGCCAGTTAAGTCCTTCCCTTTCCCTTCTTCGCCAAGGTAAGGTTTCCAGAAAGTCTACAGTCTCTCCTCCTCCACCGCCTCCTCAAACTCCTCATCCTCCTCCTCCCATCCCCCATCCTCCATCCTGCGCCTCATCCCACGCCCCAAAAATCAAGACCGCCAACGCCGATTCGACGAGCTGGAACAACGACCAACCCTAGAGACGAGATCAGGGAGAAGAGGAAAAGAGGCAGTGGCTGAACGAAGAAGAAGAAGAATAGAAAGACTAGAAGAGAGTACTAGTGGTTTTGGAGCGGGTAGGGGAAACAGGGAGCGGAGACCGCAGGCGGGCCGCCGCGATGGCTCTTGCGCGTCACGCTATTCAATCCCGTCTTCCCCCAAACCCCATTGATTGAGCGGGAGAGAGAACCTGTTTTTCTTTTTCTTGCATCTGCGTGCAGTCTGGGGAAGGAGCAGGTAGGGGAAGAGGGGAGGGAGGGAGGAAGGGGAAGGACCGGGTAGGGGAAGAGGGGAGGGGGGAAGGGGAAGGAGCAGGTAGGGGAAGAGGGGAGGGAGGGAGGATGCCGGTGGGCGTCGGGCCGGGCGGGGTCGGGCCCGGGCTTTGGGCTCGACGGGCTGACCCGGGCCCGGCCCGACGCCCACCTACACTCCCCAACAAACAAAAACGTGAACAACAATCGATCCCCTTTTAAAAGAGCCTTAACATTTTCTTAAGGGGGCGTTTGATACACAGGAATTCTCCTGTAGCCCAAGGATAATTATTCAAATTTTAAAAATAATTCTCGCGTATCAAACGCAGAATTTTTTTTTCGACCGTTTTGGTCGATTCTGGAATAATGTTTCCGGAAACATTATTCCACCCCTACATTATTCCACCCGGAGGGGTGGAATAATGTTTCCGGAATAATTTTTCGGCCCGTTGCCCTCTCGCGTTGCCTCTTCCCTGCTGCCTCTTCCCTACCGCGACTTCCTCACCCAGCCACAGCCGCAGCTCGCGTTGCAACAAGGAAACGGCCGCAGCCTCCTGCCTCTCCCGTCTTCCTCCAGCCGCTGCCTTTCGCTCCTGCCGCTGCCTCATCCCCTACCGCTCCTGCCTCTCCCGTCTTCCTCCTGCTGCAGCCTGTGTCGTCTTCCTCCAGCCGCTGCCTCATCCACTGCCTCTCGCTCCTGCCACTGCCTCATCCCCTGCTTCAATCCCCTGGTAGTCTCTCGCTCTCTCACTCTCTTCAGCCTTCTCTATCTTTCTTCTCTATCTTTTCTATTAGGACTCGCATGTGTTTTTTCCATTAGGACTCGCATATGCTTCTCCTTGTCTACTTTGATGACACCAATAGAGCCCAAAGACTCTGCAATTTCCATGGTGCCATAGACTAGCTGAAATCCCTATGAGCTCTCGTACCCTAATTTTTGTTTCTCGCAGACTAGCTGAAATCCCTCGACTTCCCGTAGTAGCTTTGAAGTCCTCTAGGTCCCTGTGAAGCTTGAATGCATCATAGTAGCACATGCCCTTCGCCTCACAGAGTATTCAGTAGAATGGTGGTATTAGGGATGATTCCACGATAGCTTCAAACAGAGACCGATCACTTAGGCACCTACCGGCCCCCAATCTGGCCATTGCACCAACCCCTCTAAGCTTATGTTGATATTGCTGTTGTTAAAATTTGAATAGTGTGTCGGAGCAAATGGGGTCGTTTGGCTGTGAATGAGAAGACTTCCAAGGTTATCTTACTGTTGTCACTTCTTGTTCAAGCCAAGACTTTTTTCGAGTCATTAACATTGCATTGCTGTAGCTACCAAGCAATAGACGTGATTAAGTCGAATATGCTTGTCCTCTATCAGCTGCAGTGTTTTTTGGAGTACTATAAGAGTGTATTTCCTCTGTTCTGTCATGGTTTGCTTACTCTTGCTAATGTTAGAATCTTGTCACTGTAAATGTCCATCTTCCTGGATGTTTACAGGTCGTCTAGTTCCGTTACTTGTCCCTACCATGACCATTGTATTCAATTCTGAAGAATATCGTCTCAACCTTTCAAAAAAAAAAATTAATTGACTGAAACACAAAACCCGACAATGGATTAGGAGTGAGAACCTCTCGGTCTTTAGCTGCTAAAAATTGTAGGTTTTATCAACATGCCGCCACGTTGGAAGTGGCGATATCCAATAACTAGCATTGAAGCATCTATCCTTTGGTGCAGTGAGTAGATCAATCAAGATCGTTCTAATTACCTTTATTTATACCCTTTTAATGAGCTTTTCTTCATTATGGGATTGTTCTATAAACAAGTACCAAATCCTTGCTTCTACTTCCTGGATTACTTCCCATATATATTTCATATCCTGTTAATATGAACCTTAAGTTCTTAAATATGCATCAAGAAAGTTCTCGCTTGGCCTTCTCCTAACCTCTTTTATCAATTGGAAGATACAACTCTATGGCATTTTATGCTAAGAGAGAAACTTGCAGTTGGTATTAGGGATGATTCATGGTACAATGGTGGGAAGAATGATGTTCCTGCTGCATTAAGTTATTTTATGATGCACTTTGATTTCACGGATGTACTTTCAAATATGATATCAAAGACTACCAAAATGTGACTTTTTTCTGATTTAATTTCTCATAGCCTGTACATGTTTCTTGCTTGAATGCATACAATATAGATCAAGCTTCCTGAAAGTATAGCTATAGTTCAATTTTAGCTTGATCCAAACCATGGTTCATGTGCAATCTAAATTTGAGATTTAGATTTCTCACTAGCTACTTTCAAATGCATAGAATATGCCGAAAATTTGGTAATCAAAGTCTGATCATATCTCCACAATCAATAATGGCAGAAGAAGGACTTGTTCTCTAAGTAACTAATAATCATTTCATTTGACAAACTTTAAAAGATTCAAAAGTTCGTCACTAATTTGTCACATTGACCCAAGAAAATTTGAACAAGAGCCCATAAAAAATCCCTTGTAAAATTATGAATATGCTCTTCTTGTAACTCTCGTTCCTTCTCCTACTTACTATGTTGGTGATTGATTTTGAGTTTTGAGCTTTATGCCAGGCACTTGGAAATGTTAATTGCTTGTTCGCTCATTGATATAGATCATTGATAGGAGCTACACTGTTGCTCTTCCTTTTACATTACTTTTTTCATACATTTATAAAGCATGATACTTTGTCTACACTAGACTACTTTACCTTCCATACCAATATTCCACCTTTTTTCCTTTGAATGTGTTTGGAAAACTTTCACTCAGTTATACTGAATAACTTGTAGCTTTCTTATCTCTTCACACTTGTACCTTATAAGAGTTTGGAGGAAGTTTTACATTCTAATATCCAACAAGCTGAATACATGTACATAATGTGGGCACATTAGAAGATATTAATCAGCTAATAGAACTTCAGCTCGAAACTTCAACTTGCTGATATATATAATGTTGGACATACTTAGCCTGGATCCAACCACATACAACATGCAAATTGATGAATGTTTCTCGCTTTATGTGGTTGACGAATCTAATTTGTTGGTCCACCGACTTTCTTTCGTATTTCTTTAAAAACTTTTGCAGATAGAAATTGTAACTCCCATTTCTTTAACTAGTCTATTCTTTTTCTACTATAGTAGCTATGGAAGGAACAAGCAACTCACGAACTGATAGTCTCATATGGACTGATGCTCAACTAGAATTTCTCATCAATCTTCTAGTTGAACAATCATGACTACCTGGCATGAAGTCAGGCGCCAATCTAAAGCCAAAGGCTTATAAGGCGATTGAACAAAAGATGATGGAACAATTTGGGCCAGGTTTCACAGTCGAAAAAATAAAAAACAAGCTGAAGATTACAAAAGCAGATTATAATATGTGCAGACAAATCTTGGCAATAAGTGGGTTTGGTTGGGACCCGACAAACAAGTGTGTAGAAGTTGATAATGAAGTTTGGGCCGAGTACATTGAGGTAAGCATGGCAACAAATTGTATCAGCATAATCATCATGTCAATTACATTATACAACATATGTGACTATAATTGTAACTGCAGAGATTCCCTGATCGGCGGAAATTCAAAGGGGGGCAGAAATGAAAACATTATAAACAGTTAGAGGAAGTGTATGGTCAGTCCACTGCAACTGGTAGTGGCAGTATTAATTGTACTTCCTACATGAGGACAACCAATAACTTAGAAACTAATGAAGTACCCCATACCCCTATGTATCAGACACCTGATATGGGTTATAATTATGGTGAAAATGTATCATTCACACAAATGTTGAACGGTGAATCTCCTGTACCATCACCAACACCTGTTCGAGAAGAATCACAACCTAGTGGAAGTGAAAGCAAGACAACAAACTCATCAAATAAAAGAGCAAGATTAAGTATAAATCAAGATGACTTTGGAACAATAATGCATGAAATAGCTGATAGTTTTCAAACAATGGTAAAGACATCTACAAACTTGTGTTTGAACAAATGTTTGGATATATTGGAAGAAATGCTCGACTCGGGAGTTATTAATGATGCCATGCACATAAAAGCCACGGTGTTAGTGGAGCAGGGAAATAAGGCAGTCGTCTTCCTCAGACTTCGGCCAACCCAACGTGTGCCTTGGTTGCTAGCTAATGTCAATCATCAATAGTAAGTACTACGTGTTCTCTTACATCTTCATAATTGGATGTTGTGTTTGTTCTAATTTCGATGCAATTGACTACATGCTATTGATATTGCTTTACACTTGATACATATATGTTTGTTCTTATGGTTGACAATTCCTTTCCTCGTTGCATATTAAAATGTTTGATTTGTATCTTCACATGTTATGCATGACGAAAGTAACCTTTTTGTATGCGCTACCCAGTGTTGCAGCCATGTTGTCCTCAGATGCAGAAAGAAATCTTGTTATGATGAAAGTCATGTTTGCCTTGCTCATCATGTTTTTTAGACGCCGTACTCAACGTAGACGAATTGTTCACCCTTTTAAAAATGCTGGTATTCAATTTGTTGATAATATCATTAACGGCCATCCAAGGAACTGCTTGGACTTAATGCGCTACCTAGCGTTGAGTAAATAATGTAATACATTATACAACTTCCTCTCTTTAAATCATCTTCTACCAGCACGATAGTCACAGCTTCTTGTTCAACGCTAGAAAGATGAATGTGTTGGTCATAACGAGCGTAACCGTGCATGTCAGTACATGTTTCAACACTCAGGTCAAACAATTAGTAAGTACGTCAACGTCATCGTACGAGCACTATGTCAATTGGGTATGGAAAACATCAGGCGACCGAACGATGAAACTCCATCAAAAATTCGTCTCAATCCTCGTTACAGTCCATATTTTCAGGTACGCTAATACATGATCACATATTACATTGTACTCAGACAATTGGACTAATATTTCTCAACGTACATAGGATTGTCTAGGAGCTATAGATGGCACGCACATACCAGTATGTGTACATACATCAGAACAACCAAGGTTTCGTAATAGAAAAGGAACTCTATCACAAAATGTATTGGTTGTAGTTGGATTCGACATGCGATTCCATTATGTTTTGGTGGGCTGGGAAGGTAGTGCAACAGATTCAAGAGTATTGTACAGTGCACTAGACAGCGATGTCGATCCTTTCGTCATACCAACAAGTTAGGTTGTCAATTTACTATGTTGGTAGTTCTAAGCTTACAGTTGCATTCAATGTCGAACTCATACTGACTGTATTGTGTAGGGAAATACTATCTTGGTGATGGAGGATATCCAAACATACGTGGTTTACTAACTCCTTATCGAGGTCATCGATACCATCTCTCTGAATTTAATGCACCTGGGGCACGACGTGTTACATGTGCAAAGGAACTATTTAATCATCGTCATTCATCGTTAAGAACAACTGTGGAACGAGCTTTTGGTTTATTAAAAGGACGGTTCCCTATACTAAAAACACAAGTGTCATATCCTTACCGTACACAAGCTGCGATTGTGTTAGCTACGTGTGTTCTACACAATTTCATTATAGACCATAATCCTAATGCAGAACAGTTTCATGTTGATGAAAGTGCATTTGACGATGCAAATGACAATACATTATTTGAAAACGAAGTGGAAAGTGCGACACAAAGTTATCATCGAGGATCAAATAATGATCTGCGCGGTTCAATATCATCTCAAATGTTCATAGATTTTCAAAATGAGAGGTGCGAATTAATTTATGACACACGCAAAGTATACGTGTTGGTGATTATTAGTTATTTGTATGTTTGTTTTGTTTATGCTCTAAGGTTGTTACTTATTGTACTGAGAATATAAGCTCAAATCTCTGTTAAAATGTGATGTTTATGTCTGCAGGTAATCGAAGATGAAACACTACATATAAGTATGATGTCTATGGATACTCTACGCACGCACCTGACTTTCTCTTTAAAGTTCAAGCTCTTGTTTTTTTTTTTGTTATGTTGGATGTGTACTCTACGTACAACTTGGTTTTGTATATAAAGTTTAGCCTCAACCATGTTTCTTTTTGTTATGGTGGATGCGTACTCTACACACGCACTTGGTTTTGTGTATGAAGTTAAAGCTCTTGTTTCTGGAGATCAAGGGATCAGTCATTGTAATATTTATGGTTTTTTGTCTCCTCTGAAACAGAATTTCTATCTACGACTATTGCTTTTGCAATATTGATATTCATGGTCTGCATGAAGAACTTTGTTCTTGGAGATATGTTGTGCTTTTGTTTGAATCATGTACAGGGAATGGGTTCTCGCAATCTGAAGGACTTGCTTACGTCATTCAGTAGTTCGGCAGAGTTCGTTGCCATTGGCTCTGGAGATGGTCGGATTAAGGTGAGCTTTTCACTTGTGAGAAGTAAATTTTGGATTTGTTTGGTGGAGTAAGTTTTGCATGCCTACTTGAGTTTTGGTTGGAAGCACAAAGTTGTGAGAAGATAGATTCTTTTGCTCTCATACGACAAGTGCACTTTTGGATCCATTGTCCACCTTGTGCTTAGATTTATCTACTAGTGCACCACTGATTGTTGGAAAAAATGAGGAAGCCAAGAGTTTAATGAGAAATTGCTGAATCCTTTTGGTCCTGCTCATCTGCTTCACTCTTGCCCTGTATAGGAACACTACGATCAACTATCTTATCTTGTCTCTAGTGTGTGAGGTACAACTGAAACTCTACTTATGCTGATATCTTCAATGTCATTCAAAATCAACGAATCATGTGATTAGTGACTGATTCCATCACCAAATTTGATTGCCAAGGCACATGAAATTTTCATGTCTGATTACCAACCTCTCTCTCTTTTTCTCTTACATAAATTGTGTTTATGTGCAGCTGCATTCGATCTTCTTGCATCTAAGGAAAATACGCAGAATGTCAGGAGTTCGTGATGGGAAAATGAGAGTCGTGCAATTGGAGTGGGTGTTCAACTGGCTCGCATTCTTTACAGCCAGGCTAGGATGCCATGTCCTCATCACCTATAAGCTCATTAGAGATGCTCACAAGTTTGAGAGAGGTGTGGCCCTCCCACTTGCTCCGACTGGCATGGCTGGAATGAATCTGCTCAACTTTTTTCTTGGGCGAGACCTCTTGAAAGCATACAGGCGGGAGCAAGCTCAAGTTCATGGGGACTGAAATCAGCTGTTTCTCTTTGCCTCGTCTGTTTCCAAATGATATAGGCCTTTTCGCAAGAACAAATCCAGTCTGAAGAATCCAATGATGCTTCCTCCAGCTACATCTACAATGACTGAAAGCAAACTGTGCAGCGCCACCTCTCTTTGAATCATGGACGGTGTAAAATGTAAACTTGTGATAAGAAGCAAGCTGATTTCCTTGTAATATGAAACTTTTTCATTAACAAGTACTCATGATAAGATTCTTCAAAGGTGGTGTTTACTTCAATATATGGAACATTTTGATATATGCTTGTATGCTTGTATTTCTTGGTGGTGTCAGGGAAGATTTTAAAAGAAAGCATATATGCTTGTATTTCTTCTCGTAACCATGAACTCTTTGGAGCTGCCCTTTTGATTTCCCTTTGAGGAAGATTAACCAGGCATTTCATTTTGTTTGCTATGTGCAAAAGAAAAAGAAGAAACATCCAACTTCCTTGTTGATCTTTGTTTCGTTTAGACTCTGTATCGAATTGTTGAACCTAGCTTACATTGGGCGATAAACCCTCCGAGTAAGATTGCTTCGTTTAGATGAACCATGCATTTTGTTTGCTATGTTGTTAGATGTGCAGTTATGGAAACTCAAGTAGTGTTTGATTTCTGATTCTATCATGTGTTGAAGAAACTATATAAAGATAATGTAAATATGGAAATATGTTTCCTTATTATCAAACACAGAATTATATTTCCGGAAATATATTTCCGTATCATCAAACACAGAAATATGTTTCTGGAAATATATTTCTCAGTTATCAAACACTCACCAAAATGAGAATCGGTAATATTTTTCTCATTCCCTTTCTCCAGGAAATATATTTCCGGAAATATATTTCCAATTCCATAATTCCATTCTATCAAACGCCCCCTAAAGGAGGGAACCTGCCTCGTCAGCCTTCTTTCCTCGGTTGCCATCTTCTTATTTTCTTCTTCCACTAGCTTCCCTCCTCGTCTCTCTCTCTCTCTCTCTCTCTCAACTTCCTTCTTTCACTCGACCGCGCTATACCTTCACTTTATTTTGAACTTTAACTTAATCATTCTTATTATTATTTTGTTTAACCATTAGGTGTTGCAGCTCATTTTTAACATGTATTCTGTTTTTTTTTTTTAATTAAAGATTGTTCCTCTCAAACCGTTCTATTAAGCCACGTTTTTGAGCAAGTTGGCTAACTTCCTAATAACATCCTCAATTCAAGTGATTTTCATATTGATCACTCCTTATATCTTCTTAATATTTTTTTCAATTTACTCATTAAGTTTGCAATAATTTTTTAACTTATAAATGAAAGTACTCTTTTACCCTCAAGGTTTTCAATTATTGCCCAATGCCTACCTGGTTAAAAGGACATTTTTGCCCTTAATGTTTCATAAACTTTCGTTTATACCATCGATCAGCTTTTAAATTTTATTTGAAAATGACAGCTTCTTAATCAAATTTACGTATAATTAAGGGCTTTGATTTTCAAGTAATTCATTTTCGTTTTTTTGTCAGCCAATAAATTTAAGCATTAGACCTTAGGAGTGATTAATTAAAATTCTAATTAAACATGTTTATGAAAGTCAGGAATTACATTATTTGGTTGTTTGGCAATGAGTAAACTAATTTTAATTTTTAAGCTCATATTTTAACTTCTGTAGTCAATCAACATTTAGATCATGATTGTATACTCAGGTGGCATCCTCAGTTTCAGTAGGATTTGTAACTTTCGAACTAGATAGCTGCTGTATAAGAAGGAAGTCTTCCATATAAGGCAGGAAGTCACAAACAACTTGCTTAATTCTGTTTACTTTATGTAAGAAAATCCTAATATTTCCATACTCATATATCTTGTTGCATTCTTAAACTACTAATTCATAATGATTGAGTCTTTAGATTCTACATCCCTTGTTTGTCATGGATCTCATGTTTTATTTTTAGTTGTTTGGTTCAAGGTGGAGGATGTTGTTTCACTTGAACTGTCTCAATATAAGAGGCCAAACTTGACTAAGATGGACATTCACTCACTTGCAGGTTTTCCTCCCTTATTTTTAATTGGAGCTTCTAAATGGAATCTCAGTTATATATATATATATATATATATATATATATATATATATATGTATGTATGTATGTATATATATATATATATATATATTCTCAAAATGATGGAGTTCGTTCTGATGTTCAAGTAAACAACTATTCTCAAAATGATGGAGTTCGTTCTGATGTTCAAGTAAACAACTATAAGGACAATTTCTTTCAAAAATATTTTTTGAACTTTGCCACTGAATAAAAGCATTTGAATTGTTTTTTTAGTGTGCCTATGTTTCCTTTCTATTAACTTGTTCCATTGAGAAGTATGAAGGCATGACGTTTGATGACAAATCCCTAAATGGTTAAATAGTTTCTAAATTATTTAGATAATGCCTCTTGAGTCAATTCTAAATATTTTTACGTTTGCTTTAATCTAACTTTTCACAATTTGATGAATGGTTAAAATATTTAAAAGCACATCCAAATTTTGCTTAAAAAATTATATCTGAGTACTTATAGCATTGTTGTTCACTAATACAATATTCTAAAAATATCCCTTTTTAGAGGCTAAAAAACTATGCCCCATACAAATAAATGCTCCAACTTAGGGTACTTGAAATCAAAAGAAGCTTCTATGGTTTCTAAGGCTACAGTTGGCACAAACATAAAATCATTCATTACAAATTTTCCCCAAGCTTGAAAGAAAGGAAATTTAGATACACTTGGATTACCCAGGCTTTTGTTTCATCATGGTACAACATAAAATTGCCTTTGATAAATACAAAATTCTAAGTAATAAGGTCATTTTCTGATTTGCCATACCTAGTGGCTTCTTTTTCTTTTTCCCTCTCCTCTCCTCCTTTTCTTCAATATTCTTCTTTGGTTTATACATTTTTCTTTATATCACGCTTAAATATACTGGTTTTAAGTTTATCAGATCAATTTGAGGCTTCATTTGTATTTGGCACGGCCAAAGACTCTGCTTTGTGTCATTTGTATTTGGCATGGCCAAAGACTCTGCTTTGTGTCAGGTTGTATTTCTCCAATAGCTGGTTTACCTTCTACTCCTTCTCATGCATTTTCCACATCATTAATCAGCCTCCAAGGGATTTACTGCAACTTCAAACACCCACAGCTATGCCAGGATGTGTGAAGGCTGTTACCATGGTCAAGGGCTTCTCTTCCTCCACCTTTGTCCATTGGACTCCTTCTCAAGGTAGGGCTTCTCATCCCCTTCATTAGGATAGTCAAGTTTTGTTGTAAGCAGTGTCTAACTTGTTTTACTTGTGTCTAGGTTTTAGAGTGCATATTCTGTTTAGTTTTAAGATTAGCAAATTATTGCTGTTCTAAGCCTGACTTTTAGAGAGTTTTCACATGGGATGCAATTGACCCATTTAAGGGCCAACTTGGACATGTTAGGTTTATGTTTTTAATATTTCAGTCCCATGATAAATTGGATTTAGTCTATTTTCCTTCTCTGCATTAGTGTACTAAGTTTATGGTTGTTTTATGTGTTTTACTCTAAGGTTAGTTACAGTTTAAATCTGTTTTGGGAAATACAAGTTAGGACATTCGCTTCCAGCTTGAGAAAGGCCAGAAATCTGAACACCTAACTACTTCAATAACCCTTCTTATAAGCCTTTGAAGATTTCTCATAAATCATCAATACAAGGTTAAACTTCTGAAAATAGGGTATTATAATCTGCCTCCCTTAAGGCACACGTGTCTGTGCATATGGGATGGGATCTTAGGTCCAAGTGTTGAACCTTACTCTGATACAACTATAACGACCTCACCCACTTCAACACTAGGCTCGGGCCCCTGGTATGATGGATCCTAACCCACCCTTAGCAATTTTGCCTTCAGCTTGAAAAAAGGTTGGAACCTAGACCACTTTAACAACCCTCTTTACAAGCTCTTGAAAATCTCTTATAAATCTTCAATATGGAACTAAATTTTTTAAAGTGAGATATTACAAAGTGGTTTGAAGGACTCAACTTCATTGTATATCTAGCCCATCACTGATATTCCACTCACATGGTTGTTCATGAGAGTTTTTGGAACATCATGGATAAAGAAAACTTCTATTGGGGGTGCAAATAATATGGAAATGAGGTATGAGTATCATAATTGTTAGATCAAACCATCAGACCTTCAAACAACATAGCCCTTCATGCCTTTACATATACCAAAAGAATGTTGGAGAACCATTTCCATGGATTTTATAAAGGACTTACCTAATCATAGGGTAAGGACAATAATCTTGGTTTACAACAAAAAGATTGGTTATCGGCCACGGTTAATGGAACAAAACACCATAGATACAAAGTATTTGCAACCATGGTATTAACCGTCGCAGCTAATGACAATGTCTGTGGCAATGGCCATCGTGGTTTTGCCATGGATATGGTAAAATCGAGATATGGCCCATGCATGGGCTATTGATCACCTTGCTGGAAGAAAAATAAATAGCCGAAATAGTGATTTGGCTGCAGATAAGAGATACACCAGTTGCTTTTGGTCATCTCCCCTTATCTGGTGTCTGGTAAGATCGTTGGTGCGTGTCGTAACAGTCGATTAGAGTGCCTCCAAAGGTACAGTTTTTTTCCTTTCTCTTCCTCTCCTCTTTCAAAATTTCTTCTCCCCTTTTCATCAAGGTTTTCACAATGTTGAAGTAGTGCCACTTCCTGCCAGCTCTAGCAACCAGAGAGCTGTATAGGGCATGTCATGTGACAAGCAAAGTCCCAGTAGCAACAACTTTTTTTTGTTTTTGTTTTTGTTGGAGTTGCAAGTGTCGTTTTTCTGCGATAGGCAACAGTAGGTTTCTCTCGCTCTCTGGCCAAAAAAAAAGGGGATGGACAAGTCATAGGAAAAGACTGGCCTTCTTTGTCTTAGAATTTTCCCTTTTTTGGAAATTTTGTTCCTACTCCTTTGTTAATGCCCAGCCAAGCTTCAATTTTGGTCAGTTTCCTCTCTTTCTCTTCTGAGTTGTAGTCAGGTCAGGCCAGTGATGGCCAATCCGACTACCTCACGAGCTTCTTCCGGTGACCACCAACTGCAGAGTCTCTCTCCGTAGTGGAGCTACATATAGCTTGTGAGGGCAGTTGCCCACACCAGCTCCAAAATTTCTCTTTCTTTTGATATAAATGCCATATAATTTTTCACTGTTTACATATATTTGTGCCCCTTGAAAAATGAGATATTCTAAAACAGTGGCCCCCTAACCAAATTTTTCTTGCTGCGTGCGCCACTGGTCCTTATACTCTGCTTTTGCGACTACTTTGTGAGAAAGCCTTCTTTATTATAGCATAATGTAAATCCAGGCTGAAAGAAATACAAGATTAATCCACATTCTGTCTTTATTATAGCATTCTGTCTATCGATGCTCAGTGTTACTCGCTTCTTTGATTTTATATGTGCAAAACTGTATACATATGAGAAGAAATTGTGCGCACCCCAAAAAAAATACCTGGTTACACAGTGCACACCCCAAAAGAATACCTGGTTACACATTGGGCATGCATACTCAATGTGAAGAAATGGCATAAGCATGTAAAAGCATGCTGTAGCTATACGAGTGAAGCACAACCAATTAGAATCACATGCCCACAATAAGGTCTGCATATACAAATGCACAAATAATCGTGACTTCTCATTGAAGCACATGCCTGAGACGATGAAGAAAATACTCTCTTTATGCTTTTTAATATATTGTTTCCTTAGGTTCAGACAAAGTAATCAAGTGCACCGGTGAACATTATGAAAGGGACATGCATATATAACTTTTATCATGCTCTTGAAAAATATAAAAAGTTTATGCTACCATGTAATCGTTGCTTTATGTGTAACTGTCTAGACTAGAAAATAACAGCAAAATTAAACCGTATATATATATATATGCCACTCAAAAAACAGTAACAGAGTCATGTGTAACCACCTATATATATGCCACTTAATGCTCGGCCTCTTCTATTGAAGCACTATCACTTGATGCATGTAAGATCAATCTGGTTAACAAAATATGACAAAGAAGAAAAAAGGCTTCATTGAAGCATGTTTAACTCGTGCGCTTGATGGTTTAGATTCATACAGGCATAATGACCTTGCTCTGATACCAATGTTTGAAATTTGGGCTCTTCCCAGGATCACAATAAGGCATTAACCTGGAATAATAAATCTGCAAAAGCATGAAATATAAAAGAGAAAAAACACAATGGTGAGTTTAGGCTTTTTATGGATTTCCTTCAAAGGGGCCTAGATCATGCAACTGATTTGCTATTCCTCTAAACTGACGTCTGGCATAGAGGTGCTGGGTTTAAGTAGATGCGATGCATCCGCTGGTCATCATACCTTTTGTTATGTATACCATGGTACGCTACCCTTGCTATGTACCCTTCCATACACACCTTGGTACAGATCTTTTGGTTTGCACCCATTGGTTTTCCCTAACTGCCCAGTCTACTAGTTTCATAGATACAGAGATTAATTTATTTATGTTTATCATAGCAATTTTATAAAAGGTCACATACCAAATGAGCGGCCCTCTCATCTGCTATGTGTATATGGGCATGGCTCATGGCCATAACCCAACAGAGGTCCTTAATCCAATGATGTAAACTAGGAACTCAATGAATGGTTTTCTTCCTCAATTCCACGCTTCTTGTGTGAGCTTTGGCCGGCAAGTTAAGGCATATGGACCATTTGCCTGCGTGGCTAAGCACTTGAAAAGCGTTGCTCAAGCTTCGGCACAACTCGACAACGCATGGTGAATCCAATCTCAGATAGCCTTAGCAACCCTCTCTAGCCATTCTAGCTCTAACATCCAACACTTTGTGGATGTCTTCTATGTTCGAAGCTGTTTGCTTCCTCCCAGGGAGGCATGAACCTACTGTAGCTCCAAGGGATAGCACAACCAAATCACTAGGTGAGGTCCTTAATTACCCCAAGATGTAAACCAGGTGGGGATTAATGTGCATCAGATGGGTGCATGTGCCATATCCTTCTTGGTCAATCCACCAAGCAGGGGTGGAGCTGCATGGGGGCATGTGTGGGCAGTTGCACACACAATCCCACATATTTCATTTATTTTTATATTCGCAGGCACCAACAGTTTGTTTGTTCATATAGTAGTGCCCTTCAATTATTTGTCTAATATAATGCCCCTTAATCATCAATATTTTTTTTTTTTTTGGTAATGAGTTCTCTGTAGCTAAAAATCTCTAGCTCTGCCCCTGCCTTCAAGGAGAATGAGTTGCATGTGCCGCTCAGAGCTATTTTGTATATGTTTTAGTTTATACAAGTATAATTTCAATGACCAAATGGCATCATGGCGAGTAAGATTATTATTATTATATATAGCAATCAACATCTTAATGTAGCAGGCAAATCTGGGAGGGCCAACATCTTATGAGACATTACTGTTGCTTCAATCGAAAAATAGAGTAATTACATTTATTCAATCTGCCAACTTTTTATTAGACTAAATAATAAGAGTGATGCTTTGTGTTGTTGTAAAGGCACACAAACTATTTCACATGGGTGCGAGTACGGTATGGGTTTGGACATCGTAATTTTTAAAATTATAGGTAGGTGGGTATGACAAATTTTATATTCTAAAAAATACAAAAAAAAAAACCATTAATAGTTTACACTTATAATCTCATCTCATAAAAAAGTTTCAAACAAAACATAAACTTAAAACATTGTTTATCATAAGAATACTTTTATTATCATCATTCTAGCCAATGCCCAACTCGTCCTCATCTTCTTCCACATTAGAAGATGTTGATGGAATAGAAGGTTCTTCGAATCTCAAATTAATAGCTTCAAGTTCATTGTTTTCTTTTAAGTTAAAGTCCTCAACATTTAGGTTCCAACTTTTAGGCTTGCGCTTAAGCTTGGCTGATCAGCACTCGACAACAACAGTTCATTTGATGAAGATTGAAGATAATCTTCAACACCTAACACCAAGAACATTTTTGGTGAATCAAACATGTATCTTCTTTATATAAACTTAATATATAGCAAATTTAAACTCCTTTTTATATATCTCTTGTTTCATTATTCCTTTTCTTTTCATGGCAGAAAAATAAATATAAAGAAAATTATACCAAACAAAATGACTACTATTTACCAAAAGCAAAAGCTAAGTATCAAGTGTAACACACATATTATCTATCAATATGTTGGTACGTTCTTGCTCGATTGGTAGTCATTTTCAGCCATGATTTAATTACATATGCATAAAATATTAACTTACCATTTATACAGTATATATACATTCATTGAAAATCACAATCTCCCTGATTAGCTATAGTCTTGAGTGAGCTTCGCTTCCTTGCTCTAAAGACCACATGGTTAATGTTACAACTTTTGAAAGAAAAACAGTTTTCGGGGGCTGGATCTTTCTTTCTTTGCTGCTCAATCTTTCTTTCTTTCTTTGTGGTTCCTTGACAGGGTGCTTAAGAAAGCGACTGCCAAAAAAGAAACCTTCCCTGGCAAGATCTCTCTCTCTCTCTCTCTGCAGTACTGTTCATTAGTCATTACCGGATGGATCAATTCACTCAAAAAATTTTCATACTTTCGAAAGTCCATGCCCACTGACCGTTACGTTTTTGAGAAGGGATGGTATTACTTTCGGTAATTGAATTGAGTTTGTGTAGATGTCTTGCAAGAACATGTTGTGGATAGGATCAGATAGCCTTTCCTAGCTCATCCCATTTCGATCCACTTGGTTTTCGGCATAGTCACAAATAACTTCTCAGAGTTTTAAACAGTAAGGTTTTTCTCTGGTATAATATGGCAAACTTGAAAAAATAAGAAAAATATGGTAAATTTTTAAAAATTGAAAATGAGAAATAAGTGAGAAACTAATAACACAAACATCACAAGATAATAGATTTACAACAAATAAAAAATAAAAAATAAAAAATAAAAATAAAACTATTTGGCATTAAAAAAAAGTGAAAAAGTGAAAATTTTGTGCACCAGTAGGGCACACATAACCCTCTTCGGCCACCAAGCCCCAAGGTCGAGGATTGAGGATCTGAGTTTGGACCTACGTCCCAAGAAAATATGTTTGTGGTTAGGGATGGTTTGCTACATTGTGGACGCTGAGAGTGATGGGTCATGGCCAGTGGATATGCATTTTTGGCTGCACTAGCTGTCGCTCAGTATCCCAGTACCGGGACTTTTCCCGTAGATGTAGGCAACTGTGACCCTCGAATTGTTCACCAGAAAATATGTTTGTGGTTAGGGATGGTTTGTTCATCCCATTTCGATCGGCCTGGTCGAGTGTCAAGTTGTTGACAGTGCATCTCAAGTTGTAGCAGGTGACTGCTTCTATGTTGTGGCTGTGACTTATCGTTTGAAGGCATGTCCATGTCATTGTATTGTATTGCTATGCTCTATAACGATTAGTTATTGGGGTTCAATCTTGTATGGATGGAATACCTGAAGGAATGTCGAGCTCTATATTGGTTTTTGGCCAAAGCTGGGTAAACTTACCATTACTTAACATAGAATTGTTATATATATATGCAGACATTGAATGATATTCTCCAATATTTGGTCCGCCATCGTATAAATACAACATTGAATTATGTCTTCAAAAATAGAATCATTTTTTTATCAACAAACTTTTATGTTCAGTAAATTGTTGATGCGATTACGTTCCTTTTTACACACCTGTAAATGTGTTCCAAAGGTTTTAATTTGTTAAATAAACCATGTAAATCACTTCTCTATTAAATTATTTTGACATTGTTTGATCATTTGGTCAAATATTTTTAACATACAAAACACGATACCCTAGAAATTATATATATATAATCTTTTCTCAAATGTGTTTTTTATGCATGCGTTTTAGCATCTTCAGCTGCTTTTCATAAATATAATTATATAGGTTGATGCAAAATATATGATAACATGAGAATAAATAAACGGTGGTACGAATGAGTTTATATGGGGCCAAACTAATAGATAGGTAAAACAAACTAGATATGTAAAAGCAAATAAATTAATTAATTAGCGACCACTTTTGTAGACAGATGGCTGTTTTTTTATTTTGCGATACGTATATATATGAGATAGCTACCGTACCTTTATATGCTAGATTGAATGAGAATCTAATGAGCCTCGATTTTTAGAAGATCATATGGTAGATATTAAGTTAAAAAAATAAAAACTCTATATTTTCAAGTGATGGAAATATTCTCTCTATAGTGGAGTGGGGTGGTGGGCATATTTATTTTCTTGCAATCAATGAAAATGGTCACAAACAATGAGTCCTTGTGTAAAATGACAAATTGCTTTGCAAATTTGATTGTACTGTTTAGCGATTTGAGCAGTCGTATCAAGGTGTGTGCTGCTTGGCCTCTACATGCCAGGTTGCTGATTGCTCCAAGTACTGCATCTGGAAAACTGCACTTTAATTGGCTGGCATATATCGACCTTTTATCAAATTTCATTCAACTTCTTAGAATTTTTAAAATTTAAAGCCATTTTGAAGATTTGATTCGCCATTCTCTGCATGAAGAAACACCAACACTCATAGTTCCTTTGATATTCCGGCTAGTCACTCGTTCAAATAGTTGCGTTACTAAATTGAATCCATTCCAATCAAACTGGAACTATTTAGAGCAAGATACCGTTCATCTAAACGCACTCATTTAACGATGAAGTTACACCAATGAAGGATTCTTTTGAAATTTTGCTTTTCAGCCGTTGACAACAAAAGGAGAAAGAATGATGCCACATCTTTGTAGGGAAAAGAAAGTTCTCTTTTGCGATTTATGTAATTGGGTTGATAATGGTGAGAAATAAGACTTGAACTGTTTTTTCTAGTTATTTTCATCATTAATTATTTCATATTAACTTTTTTAAGTGCAAAACGTCATCTCTCTCTCTCTCTCTCTCCCCCCCCCCCCCCCCCACTCTGATTCTTTCCCGTCTCCAATACATCACCATTCCCCACGTCTCTCTCTCTCTCTTCTCTCGTGGGCGTCATAATATTTCCATTCTTTTGAAGAAAAATTCGATTTTTTTATCACAACCGGTGGAGATTGAAAGAAAAGGAATAAGAAAAGTAAATAAGAAAAGGTGGGGAAGGGGGAGGGAGGAGGCGGGAGGGGAGGGGGGAGGTGTGGGGGATGTTTTTTTTTTGAGAGGATGAAAGCACCCACCGTTTCATTCTGTTCTCTCCAGATCTTATTAATTCTCCAACTCTTATTGGCTTCCTTCTGATCCACGCAATCGGTTAGTTTATCTGATCTCAATTGCCATTGAGAACTGGACCCCGTCTCTAATTCCTTCTTGGTTGATTTTTTTTTTTTTTTGTCTTCCTTACGCTGGGTTAGTGGTGCAGGTTCTGATTCGGTTTCCTGGACGACAATCTAACATGGTGTTTGATTTCTGATCTGAAGGTGATTGGTGGGGACGCCTGGTCTATGGGAGGATCCAAAATTCCTTGATTGAATCGAAAGGAAGCCAATTCGGTTTCGATCTGTCCGATTCTGATTTGTGTTCTCCCCGCTGAGGTAATATTTTGAGGCTGTGCGCTTGTTTTCTTTTTTCTTTTTTCTTTTTTTTTCTTGTTGTTTTTTTATTTTATGAATTCTGTGTCAGGATCATAATCTGTTGTAACAGAATGCTTCTCTTAGCCAATTATGCTCGCGTTGATAAGTTGATGGCCTTCTGATAACTTGATCTTTTGAATTGAGTGAGAATTGATTCTTTTAATATGAAGGAATGCAACCCGTCTTTTCTGATCTATCTGGTGAAACTTCTTTTAAAAATTCCGGTAATGGGTTTGGCAGTCGCCAGCGTTTATGTTGTACCTCGAACTTTGTTCTTGTCTTATATTTTTGAGTTCTCCCGAGTTAGATTTGTTTGATGGCCAATGAAATTGTTCACATCTTTGAACATCCATCCAATTGTTGATGTGGCCGTCCGTCAAAAGGCCTATGTTTTGATTGACATTCTTCTCCTTTCTCGTCAATGTGATTGAGGAAACGCAGAATATGGAATCAGATCTAGGAAAACTATTCATTGGTGGGATATCATGGGAGACGACAGAAGACCGTCTCAAGGAATACTTCATGTCTTATGGTGAAGTTGTGGAGGCCGTTATCATGAAAGATCGGACAACTGGGCGAGCTCGCGGATTCGGTTTTGTAGTATTTGCAGACCCAGCTGTTGCGGAAAGGGTTGTCTTGGAAAAGCATATGATAGATGGCCGAGCGGTATGTCTCCAGAATTTAACATCCAATTCATGCCATGTGTACTTTTTCAGAATGCAATCTCTTATTTCACTTGAACCGGCTCGCATAAATAACCATAAAATTCCTTGAACTTCTCTTTAACCTGCTCAGAGAAAGAACCCTTGTAGTTCCTCGAACTTCTCTGATTTCTTCTGCAGTTCATTCACATAAGTTTTCTGTCTTCATTTTTTTTTCATGTTTCGTGTTTGTAAGGGACTTTTATATAATACTCCAGGTTGAAGCAAAAAAGGCAGTTCCCAGAGATGACCAACATATCCTTAATCGAAATGTTGGTGGTATCCATGGATCTCTGAGTCCTGCACGAACCAAGAAAGTGTTTGTAGGTGGTTTGGCTTCCACAGTTACAGAAAATGATTTCAAGATGTACTTTGATCAGTTTGGGACAATTACAGATGTTGTTGTAATGTATGATCATAACACACAGAGACCTAGAGGATTTGGATTTATAACCTATGATTCAGAGGATGCTGTGGATCGAGTCTTGCTGAAAACATTCCATGAACTGAATGGTAAAATGGTGGAGGTTAAGCGGGCTGTACCAAAGGAATTGTCACCTGGACCAAGTAGGTCCCCTCTCAGGGGCTTTGGCTATGGTCTAAACAGAGTCAACAACTTCCTTAATGTCTATGCTCAGGGATACAATGGAAACTCACTTGGTGGATATCAAATGAGGGTGGATGGAAGGTTGAGTCCGGTTCCTGTCTCACGAGCTGGATACTCTACCTTTGGCCCACCAAGCTATGGGCTTGGGGCAAACTTTGGGCCTTCTCTAAGTTCTGGCTTTGGTGGGAGCACTTTTGGTGGTAATTTAAACTATGGTAGAGGGTTGAATGCTTACTACAATGGGAACTCAAGTAGATACAGTAGTCCAATTGGGTATGGTGGAAGTAACAGAGCAGCTGGGACATTTTTCAATACACCTAGTCGAAATGTTTGGGGCAATGGTGGCCTTAATTATACCACAAGCTCTGCTAGCTCTGTAGATTATGCGATTTCTGGAAGTGGTAGCTTTGGAAATAGTGGCTCAACATGGGGATCATCTCCCTCTGTTGGCATACATGGTGGAGGAAGCAGTGCTGGTTATGCAAGTGGGGTACTTGGTTATGAGAATTCAGAGAATAGTTATGGACTGGGAGGAAGTGGTTATGGTGGGGGTGGTGGAACTGGCATCTCTCAGGCCTCACTTAGTGCAACTAATGGGGGATATGATGGATCTTACTTGGATCTTTATAGTAACAACTCTGTTTATGGTGATCCAACGTGGAGATCTGGAATTTCTGAAACAGATGGGTCAGGCTCCTTTAATTATGGACTTGGTGATTCAGCTAGAGATGTTACGGCAAAAGCTTCTGGGGGTTACATGGGAGGATATAATGTCACTGACAGGCAACCAAATAGAGGTATGCTACTAACTGTTTAATAAATTTCTCCTGTTTGCAATCTTTTTCTGACCGACATCTACGTAAGGATATTTTCCTGGATCCATCTTCAAGGAAAGAGTTCAACTCAAGTCATGTAAAAACATGTGGTCTTTTCGCTCAAACTTGTTCCTAGGATTTAAATAGATAAGGAAAGGCCACCAAATAGGTAACTTTCTAGCTTTATTTTCCACATAAAAGATTTATCTTTAAGATAACTTCTTTTTCAGTTTTGTTTTATAGTTGTTGAGTAGCCATCATGTTATAAAGATTTCACACTCCTCAGATGTTCACGTATTTTAAGAAAAATTTCTCTTCCAAATTAAGCAATAGATTTTCTCACTGAAAGCTTTATGCCGAACTTTGGCCAGAATTTGTGACTTGATAGCATCTTGTTTCTCTGTTTAATCCCATGATTTTTAGGAATTGCAGTGTGATAGAACTCTTTCTTTTTTGTCAGATTTCAGTAGGTGATGAGAAGGATTCAAGGCGACACTTTCTTCCAGTTTTTATTGTTATGCAGGTCTAATTCAGGTTTTCTATTTTTTTTCAAATTCATATTCAAAGAATATGACAAAGGATATCCTTTACAAGGTTTGCAATTTGGGTGTAACTTTCTAGGTGGAGTTTAGGCTTTCTTATTGGATTTGATTGAGATGTAAAATCGGATTGCGGGATATATTCAGAGGGAGTGTTTCCATTTGTAGCACGCATCATTAGTGATGCACGAGATAGGGCAATTCTTTCTGATGTATTTTCTGGCTAAGATATGCCAGCTTCTGTTGTGTTTGTTTTCTGTTTTAATTTCAGATGTGCCAGAATTCTGGTTAGTTTACTAGAGTGGATCCTTCAGAGAAGGGAGTGGGATCCTAGAGGAACTTGATACTTATCAGTGGGAAAAATGTTCAGGAAGCTTCATTGTGAATCTTGGATGTAGTCTCTTAAAAGAACATCTCTTATTTTAATAATAACCATTTTCATGATTTGACTTATTTCTCCCTTAATCTCCTCTGGAGATGCTGTACTCTTTCTCAATGGAGTTATTTTATGTTAACTGACCTGACTCACATAAATCAAGAACGCAGGTGGAAACAAAGAATATATCAAGGATGCAGGTTAGGTAGAATCCTCTTGAAGAGATGAAATGGGTTATACTGTCCAAAAGACATGTTTTCCATGTTAAGGTGCTTCTTGAACATTCCTTTTTGTTGTGTCTCTATCATTGTAAGATGATTCATTGGACCTATGAAAGGTCTTTTCTAATTGATTTGCTAAGAATATTTCTGCAACTCATACAAGTAAAGATGAGAAAGGCCAGTACAATAAAAAATGATGCACTAAGACTGAGCAGCAGACATTTGGATTTCTGAATATTTCTGCCTTTGTAGTCCACCAGCCATTTGGGACAGTGCACTTTTAATCTTAATGAATTCTGTATATGAGGAGTCAACATCATTGCATGCATAATACCATGTTAAAGTGCCATCTTGAATGTATTGTCCGTATATAAAGAGTTAATTTCATTTCCGAGATGTTTTTATGCTGATTTGAGCTACCAAATTCCTTTGTTTTTTTGTGGGGGGACCATAATTAAAATTAGATTAGGAAAACAGCAATCATGTTACACTCATGTTTACATGCTTGAATGTAATTTGAAGCATCATCCTGTGGCGTTCTTCCATCAATGAAATCTTTGGTTGCACATGAACAGAAAAGTTGCACACAATGTGGCTCTTTGTACCTTGTGCAACATGATATTCATCAATGTAATGAACTCTGAGGTGTTCCTTGACATACATATAAATATATCCTAAGACTGTCAAATGGCCATGGCGCACCTATGGCTTCCATGAGTTCGTGTGATGAGAATCCTCTGATCTTGTAAGTCAATTATTATTTTATGGACTATGTTTCATGATAAAGTAGGATTCAAATTCTAATAAAGAGGTTTCCAGTCAACAAGAATTTGTAGCAGGAGTGCTTCTTCCTATCAGAAGCCACTATCAAGGGGTTAAAGCAAGAACATGGTTCTGTGGCTAGGTCCTTGATCTCTCTCTCTCTCTCTCTCATATGCAGAAGCATCACATAAAGGATGAAGGTGCAATATGGGCATTGGGGCCTTTTGATGTGTCCATGTTTTGTAAATATGGACACACCTGTGTCTGGTTTGCATGCACATATATGTCAATGGATACTTCACATGCTTACTTACGTTTGCAATATCAGTATGCATGGACACACCAAGACCTATTGTGGCTGCAGTCAGGCTGGCATTTGTTTATTTGAAATTCTAATAATTTTGTATTATTTTATTTTTGATATTTTGGTTAGCATAATTTCCAAATGTTTTGGGAAGTTTTCTCTTGCGATGGATATACATGTGCATATGCATGTATATGGGTGCAGACTATCACTTTCCTAATTATAACTGCCACTACGCCAGGCATACCGTTGTACTCCTTTCTTGAACTATAACATCCATGTGATACGGAAAATGCACAAATGCACAAACAACACTAGTTCAGATTGGAGAAGGGAAGTGTAAAGATCTTTGCGATGTAAGTTGTGACAATGCAGGTTGGTGAGTAGATTTCTTGCTGTCTGGTGTATATATTATCTTCGCATTCTGTGGATTTGAGAATCTGTTTATCTATAAAACAGTCTTTTTTTCTGTTCTCTCTTACCCTTTTGCTCTGCTGTACATATTCTGGTCAGCCACATAAGATCATAATTGTCAACTGCAATAAGATTTATTAAACTAAACAAAAGTTGACCCCTAGTTGTCTTTTTCTTAATGTTTCACTTCTGATGAGTAGCATTTCATTTTTTTTCCCTGTTTTCTTGTTTTTATTATGGCCATGATTCAAATATGGGAAGGTAGCTATATTTGGAATGTTTGGAAATTTGCAGTCCAGACCAAATGAAAGGACTAGGCTTGTAAGTACCCAGGACTAAACATGAACATACTGGATTTGACAACGAGTTTGTATGTGTCGGTTAGTGCAAAAGACCTGTTTTCCATTAAAATATGGTATGATCCTGTCTGCCTTGTGTCATATTTACTGAAATGGGGTCTGCTCTGGATGGCAGTAAATTGTTCCAGCTGTTGACTTGGTGAGTCAAATCATGTTTTTGGGTCATTCTCTATTGCTTTTTGTGAAGTAATCTTTTGACGAGATATTCGTTTCGAAAAATGTATTTGGAAGCTTTTGTAGTCAACAATCAGCGGTAACCCTGAGTTCTGCTTTTGGTAGTGCGGAAGATGCTTTATTTATGAGATTCCTGTTTTGGGTGATTGTGAGGAAATAGAGAATCAGGCCCCACAGTCGGCATGAATTTTGTGAAGGTTCCGTCGTTATCCGGATCTGTGACCGAGGCTTTAAGTATTTTAATCATAATTTTAATTCATTTTCATTAGTTTACCTGAGAAGGAGCTATAGGGCACAAATATCAGCAGAGTTTCGGAGAGTGAGACCTGCCATTGCGAGAGGCAGCCACGCTACTTCTATGTACTAGAGCTGGTTATCTTGATGAGAGTATAATCCGTTCAATATTTCTCGAAAAAAAATTGCAAAGAGGGGCGTAATTTTTGGACGAATAAAAAAACGGCGCCCAAACTTTGAGGCTGAACATAAAGGCACTATTGGTATTGGCATGACAGCAAAACTAACCGGACAAATTATGGGGACATGCTCTTACGGTGCACAAACTTATAGACAGTCTGAATGAAAAGCCCTGAACTTGCTGTCCATCCCATGGCTGCTTCTGCGATGGGCTCTAGGTTGAAGCTCTTAGGAGATCGGTCCATTCTAACTATATTCAGCCTATTATGGCATTTGAGTTACTGCTTTATCAAACACCTTGGTCAAACTACACCAGTCAACTCGCACCTTAAGAACTTTTTCTTACTGCTAGCTCTTTCATGGTTTCTCTCTTGTAGGTCGAGGCTCCCACCTTACATGGAAAATTTGATCTTTCTTCATTAGAAACTGTGGCCTTATCTCTAGTATCTTGTTCCTTATCTCCCATATCCTGGGATTGCTCACATTCATGTCAAATATTTTGCCTTTTGGTGAAAGTGAACAGCTTATTTGATCTAGTATATGGAGCTTACTACTGATGCCTTGATGTGATCTACATGCATTATCTATTTTAGCGTTTGAGTCATTTTAAAGGGCGTTTTAAGCAGGTTGAACTTCAAGAATGAACAATGTAAAATTATCCTAAATGCATCACCAATAGAATGTTGTATGCAATAACATGACCCAGAGTGTGACTCCTTGTTCTAATAAAATAAAGCATGATGAATGCGCCGGATCATTATTTGGCATGACCTCTTATTTGATGTGATTTTTTTAGAAAACTCTCTCTCTCTCTCTCTCTCTCTCTCTGTGTGTGTGTGTGTGTGTGTGTGTTATGCATGGTGACAGGGTGTACAAATTAGTATGCTTATGGATGTTCATACCGTTGCCACAAAGTCTTTGTAGGGTTCCTCATGCCTCTAAATCCTTGTAAATTTTTTCTATTTATGGCTCTAAATGCAATGACATAAGCCACTGAAAATCATAGCCATTATTAGTAGATTGACTATTTGCATAATGCATTCATTAATAGTTTGCGTGGAAGAAACCAAAGCGAGGAAGCTTATTTGGTGCTAAAAGGAATGATGACGAAGTACATTCTTCTTAATCAGGACTAAATACTTAATATCGTGGCCATATATTTATACAAAACTTCTTCCCCTAGCACATGAAATGAGCCGTAGACAGTCAAGCGAAATCGAATCCACAAACAAATTTGATATATGGATAGCATCGTTATGGTAGAGGTTGTAATGTCAAAGGAATTGTTACCACAAGGCATAGAGGGGAAGGTCATAAGTGTCTGGCTAGAAAACATTGTGTTAGATGGGTTAGGAAAAGAAGGCAATCTTGGTGTCACCCTTGAAGGTTTAAATGAAAAAATTACATCTTGGGGCAATCCTAAACCAGATCAGTTACATCAAATTAATTGATGGATTTTCTTGTAATGGAGAACTAAAAGAGACCTAATTTTTGGACAAAATGGAGATGCTATTGGGAGAAAGTTTGCAGCTTGGTACCTGCCACCAATATTGTTGAGAAAGTGGAATGAAAGATCTATCTGCTAAACATGCAATATAAATGAATTTTGAATGAAATAGGGAAGAAAATGCTTATCATTTTAAATGCAAGCAAATAAGGATATTATCAATTTCTGGTTTGTGATATCAACCTTCGACACTAAAATTATAGGGGCTAAAGGGAATTATGTACTATTGTTCCTGAGTATATGCAGTGTATAAATTTTTACCAGGTTCATAGGACCAACCCTATAGGTTCTTGGCTTTAAATTTGCAAAGCATATGAGTTGTTTCTCTAAAAAGGATGCTTCTAAAATTGCTACAGGTTGAAATATGGCTATGGAGGCTTAAGTATATCTCTAGGTACTCACCGACATGATTGATCCGACGTATTTGGAATAGTAGGCGAACCTGTATTTTGTGCCACAAAACAAACCAACAAAGGTAATAGGACATAAGCTTCTATCCTACAGTAACTCTGAGAAGTGCCCCACAAAGCCTTTTGTCTCTATGTGTCTCTTCCTCTATCAAGACAAAAACAATAGCAATCAAGTATAGTTCATTTTCTTGATCGCTATTTTATCTATGAAGATGCACAAATTCCATTTCAAGGATTGAGGATCATTGCCCCTTTCCTGGATCCATCCTCCTATTTATGAAGCCTATGATCTAGTTTTCTAAATAACGATAAAGAGGGTAAGGAGTAAAGAAAAGTTGACATTTAGTTGTTGATTGAATCAAGAAAAAGCAAGTTTCTTTGCATTTCTAGCGAAGACCAACATCTGCAATGTAAACCTCTTAAGATTCTTTTCATAGCCCCCTATCAATAGAAGCCCTTGATAGCACTTCTCTTGGGCGTGAAGCTATATCAGCATCATAAGCTTTGTTTTAGATCATCTACCAAAGTCTAGACATAGGTTGGCAGTTGAAGTCCATAATGCAATTGAGCAGGAAATGAATTTCAAATGCTCAATTCATCTCAGAATATTCCTCATACCAAAACTTCATCTACAACCTTTTCCAACTAAATCTGCTTTATGTGAATATGTGAAATGTACGAACCAAGTAAACCCAGTTATTGCAACAGCTTTTGCAGCCAAAGGATCTCTAGCTTGCACCTTTTAGATAGTTCAAGTCAGTGAAGGTCTTACACTAGAAAACAACAAGCCTTTACTGACTTGTGAATTTCAACACGTCAGTAAAGGAACCATTTTTGAATGCCTAGTTTGAGATTTACTTAACAGCCAAAATTTGGTTCAAGATTAATTGTACTATGCTTGTAGACTTTATAGAAGTCATGAAATTTTTACCCAATATTGGGTTATGTAACTATCGGCCATTATGTAAAAAAAAAAAAAGTTTAACTAAATTTTTACCAATGGACATGAAAATGTTAGTAAAAAAACTTTCATTGACCTTTACATGGGTGTTAATACAAATACTCACATCAATACTGATGTTTCTTGTTATGTCAGTAAAAATGTTTCTGTTATTTACCTTACATTTTTTTACTAAAGTCTAGAAATCTTACTGATGTGCATTGTGTGTCGGTAATTGAAAACATCAAGAAAGCTCTTACTGACATCACCTTTACCGACATGTCATCTTAAATGTTAGAAATAGTTTCACCGATACAAGCAAAACATGTGCTTCAATATTAATGCTAAAACCTTAATAGCCCGTATATTTGCTTCAAATATCGATAAATAAGATTAGAGGACATCTCAACTATTGCATGCATTTGAGTTACCAGGGAGTGTAGTTATGGGGTGTTAATACCATCCCTAGTCCTTACTACAACATCATCTATCACCAAAATTAAGACAGCCAAAGATAAATAAATAAAAGATGTTTACCAAGGAAAGTATAGCGACAGAGGCACCTATGGGGCCTTTTTGGCTGGTAATATTGAGATGCCTTGGTTAATATAGAAAAACATGTATAACTCTTGCAATTGAATAGTTTCATATTAGTTTACATGAGAAAGAAATTTTTGGTTTGTCTTTTAAGTAGACAAATAGAACAATGCAGGAGGAACTTTTATGCATTACATTGAGTTAGCACACTTTCCTCTCTCGTCGGACTCGTATGATCCATCTTCACATGAGACAAAGGAGATCCCTCCTTATGATTGCATGGAAGCCAGCGGTCGTCATCGGCAACCGGTGCATGACGATGTCACAGAGAGATGCTCTCCCCATGGCTGCGGCCCTTCTGCCTTAGCCTTTCTCTTGCCTTCCTACCAAGAGACCTCTGTGTGATGTTTTGGAGTTTTTGATGGGGGAGCTGGCCCATCAAAGAGACCAAGAGATGGGAGAGGCAACGTCTGCCCTCTTCCCCTCTGCTTCCTTTACTACCTGAGCAATAAAAAACATGACATTGAGGGCCACACTTCGTCCCCCTTCAAGATACATTGAGAACAATAGGCAAGGGAGCAACCCGCTGGAAGCAATCCCCTTTGAAATCATGGGCAAAACATCTGATGTAGGATGGTGTGGAAGAAGGTGAATATTGTGAACCTATGAAGGACAACAATGACAATGGGCAATCGAGGGCTTTCATTCTAGCAGAAATGTCGTACTAATGAAGAGGCTTTTTGCTTTTACTGCAATGAGTTGTTTTGTGGGAGTATTGAGAATCCAAGATAAGGTCACTGCTCGTTTGGAGCAAGCGATACGACGCCGGCCCGCCGCTTAACCACCTGGTGGAACAAAGATAAAGGGACACTTGTACGCATTGGGTACACCCTATACATGTATCATAAATCTTTACTGAGTGTGACACTAGATTTATTAATTTTTTTTGGATTGTCATAATTTTTTTTCTGGTACCTTTAGTAAATGATTAAATATTTTGGCACTAGACTAATCGGTGATCAGACCATAAAGTTTTGTTAGAAATCTATTTCTTATCTGTTCATGAGATAGGTCCAAAATACTTTGATCTCTTATCTTTCTAGAGATGAGGCCTTTTGGCGAAGCCAACCAAGTCAATTTTGGGCCACCAAACCCTGCAACTGATGAGAAGGGTCGGGGAAGCTCTCTAGTATAGTTATGTAGTGCCTCCATCCCTCTTTCAAATGGTAGTGGCCAACGTGTTGTAGATTGACAAAGGCATTATTGGACCAATGCTTTGGTGGGAAATGTTCCTTTTGACTCTTCCTGACTGATCTAGATGTCCTTTGAGACTCTACATCATTGCATTCATCTGTGCTGTGAGCTCCTTATGTGAAAAAGTGAGAAGATTAAAACAGTACTGTGCCAACGTCCACAACCTATGTTTCTTGTTGTTTGGCCATGGATCGTTCCTGGTTAGGGTGAAAAATAAGGAAAATCTTGCAGTGGTGCTCAGAAATGGAGCACGGAAATTAGGTGGGAAAACTTTCATCTCTTGCAGATGGTACCTTGGGATGCTACCGAATGTTGAGAAATTAGTGCAGCTTCCCATCTAGATCAGATTGCCAAATCTATCTTCATTTTTCTAGAACCAAAGGCTTCTATCATGTGAAATCACTTGATCATTGGGAGGAGAGCTGCTAGAAATTGATGCATTGACAAAAAACAATGCTCCGCCTTGGTTTTGCACACATTAGAATATCGGTGCCCTTGAAGTTTATCCTCATATCCACAATAGAGCTGGTGTAAGGGGGAGACAGGACCATCACACGAGAGGCTTTTACGAGGAGTGGCTCTGTTTTTGCACACACTGCAAATAAAGCTCTCATTACACAGAAAATTGCATAACTATGAGAAGACCGACTGGTGAGGAGACAAAATAGCCTAAACTAGCTTCTGGTTGGATGGACGTTAAAACTTTAAGATGACAGAGAAGGTCGAACCATAACCCATAGAGGAACACTCCACAATCTGTAGTTGGAAACAACAGGTTTGCTGCCTTGACACATGAACAAAACCATCATATGGAACACAATGATATGGAAACGTGGAAGGCCTTTCGGTAGGAGGATCTAGTGTAGTGTAGGAGATTCAACACACACCCATTCATCAATCATAGCTTCAAACTCCAACCTTAAAGTTATCCTTAAGCAACCTTTTGGCCAAACAATCACGATTGGCTCCCTTAAGTTTCCTGCCATTTGTCACAAAAAACGCGTTTTATTCGAAAGAAACACATATAAAACATGAAAAACAAGTCATCCATATAAAACGTGAAAAAAAACACGTCTTTTTGAAAAAAGACATCAAAAAACAAAAAAACGCTTATAATACCTGTATTATACGTCCCCCCTTTTTTTCCCTTTTTTTATTAATTTTTATTTTTTATATTTTTTAAAATTTATTAAATGTTGTAAATTTGCCAATTTTATTCCCGAGACATACAATTTTGTCGTATTATACCCATCTTTTTTCTCACCGTATAATATCCATACACGTTTTTTGTGACAATGGTTTCGGCTTGTAGTAGGAATTATCTCAATTTGCACCATTCTTCGGGGTACACAAGAGACTATCAGATTTATTGGAAACTACTACTACTGTAGTCACCAATAAGGAGCTAGAGTAGGTGGACCACGCTAGAAACTTCGTTGTGCAAAGATCAAACTGGATGCTGAAACGTACCAAAAGGGATTCCAAGAGAACTAGAGAGAACCACTTCAGGAGGTAAGTAATTATGTCACTCCCGATAAAATGCACTAGGAAGGGGAACCCAGGTGGGCTGCGTAGGTTGAATCTAGAAAAGTACCACATTAATAGTTCAAGATGAGCTCCGGCAAAGCTGCGTAGGGACTTTGCTAGCAGGAAATATGAAAGTATTGTAGGGGAGGGGGGACGGAGAACCCAATTGGTAGTGGTACGTCACTACTATAAGATATTTCAGTGGGAGAACCATTGGACCACAACTTTATTCAGATGGGGTGTGGAAGACATTCAAATGACAATGGATCAAGTAGATGCAGTATTGGACCAATGGGAGCCAAAAAGACCAAATGAAGGATACAATGAGCGATGATTAGTCACTTAGGACCCTACAACTAAGTTTTTTTTTTCATGAAGCTTCTTTCTTAGAATCTCGGAGATTTAGAGAGGATTTTTGCCCAAAGCGTCCTTTCTCTGATTTTGAATGAACATTCAACAGATGCTTGTATTTTTGTGGACACATCACTTACTTTGAGAAGTTGGATGTCTGACATTGAAATCTAACAAAATGGGCGACGATGTCTAATGTCGACTGGAGTGATGGAGTTGCATGTGGTTTTATGCTAGAAACTATTATCTCCCCATGTTAGGCCACTCTCCATCAATAGTGTATGGACAGCGCTCATTGTCAGGATAGACAAACATGTCAAGCTTTCATTCTATGTGGGATTTACTTACACCCTATTCCTATGAGAAGAATTTATGAGTTAGACGACCCTCTATAGGTGGTTGATTATCTTGGATGTGTCGATCTGTCTCATGGGATACTTTAATGCAATGAGGGAAGGTAGAGACAAAATAGGTAGTCAAATAGTTGGAGTTGTGAAACTTCTAATCATTTCAATAACAATCTCGATCTTTCAGTGATTAAGGATGATATTAGGAGTTTCATGTGGTGTAATAATAGATTGGGCAAAGCCCGTATTCAATGCAGGTTTGACTAGCGATATGGTGAAGCAACATTGACTTCAAAATATGCAATTTCATCGTCTCAAAGTTCTTCTGAGAATTACTTCGAACCACAACCTACTGCTTATGGATGCCGGAGACAAAAAATATAGTGGAAAGGGGTTGTTTAAATTCTTCAACTATTGGACTACTCGAGATGGGTGTATGCAGGTGGCTAAATAGCTTAATAACAATTTATCTGAGATGTACAATGATTAAGCTGATCTCTAAACTGGAAGCCACTAGATGACAAGTGGCTAACTAAAATACGTGATTCTTTAGGAACACCAACTCTAGTATCAATAATCTTAGGAGGGCACTGTAGGAACTTCAATACAAATACTCTATGGGAGTTTCATATGATGAAAATCTTGAATTCAACCTTCAATCAAAACTTGAACAAACTCTAAATGAGGACTACCTTTTGTGGAAGCAAAAGTCTAGAATCACTTGCTTAACAGAAATATTAGGTTCTTTCAAATGCAATCTGACCATAGAAGGGAAAACAAAACTGTCTCCACTCTCAAAGTAAATAGCACCACTTCTAGTGACCATGTTTAATTATGGACTAGTTTTTGGGTTTTATGAAGAATTCTATTAGAACAACCACTCAGATGGGGTGATATTAGGGAGGCGTATAGAGGGCTTGAAAGTGTCAGTTGAGGAAAAACATTTTATTGCATAGGCCTGTAACCACTGATGAAATTAGGAAAGTTCTTTTGATTCCTAGATAAGGCACCGAGCCCGAATGAATTCTTTATAGGTTCTTCAAAACCTACTGGGACCCAGTTGGCATGGATATGGTAGAAGTAATTAGTGATTTTCTCAAGATGGGGAGACTAGTAAAGAAGCTCAATAGAGCATATCTTGTTTTGATTCTCAAATTTGTGAGAGCAGAGAATATAAGTGACTTTCCGCCAAGTGCATTGTGCAAGAGTGTCCTCAAATTTATTAGCAAATCGATGGTAAATTGTAGGAGAGACATCACTAGCCACCTCTTTGGGAAAAAAACAACAAGCTTTCCTTCCCTCATGTCTCATCCATGATCAAGTTTTTATTGCACATGAGCTAACTAAAAACATGGAAAATCAAATGATGTCTCAGTAATTATAAAGGTTGATCTTTCTAAGGCTTATGACAAAGTAAATTGGTTGTTCTCAAAGAATGCATTGGTTTGTCTAGGGTTCTTGTAGAGGTGGACTCACCGAGTCATGACTTGTGTTGCTACGATCACCTATGCAGTTGTTGTAAATGGAAGTGAAGGAAGTTTTTTTGCATGACATAGAGGTCTGTGAAAGGGGGATCTAGTAGAGATGATTATAAGAAAGGTTAAGTTGAAAAAAAAAGAGAGGACACATCCAATGCCCTTGGTTGAAAGGATTAAATAATATGTCACTTGTTCTCACTCTTTATGCTAACAATCTCATTCTCCTTTGTTGAGCAAATCAGGGCAATGTTCAACTCAAGGGAGTTTGGGTATTATCAAATTTCTTCTTCCAAGGAAGGACTATAGCAGGATGGAGAACAACCTTCATCTTATTTACCAAAGACTCTTTTAGTTCGCGACCAAGTGATGGAAAAAAACCAACTCCCCTAGACTCGTCATTTGATTCAATAGTACTCAAGATGGAAAAGATGTCCTAACATGGAACTTGAAAACTACTGCCACTCTTACCAGTCGAGAGATTTATGAGAAGATTAGAATGAAGAGCCTTGAGAAAAGTTGGAGGAAGTATGTATGGAAAAGCAGAGCATTCCTAGTACACAATTGGTTCCTGTTCCGAGCAGTAGATAATTGCCTTTTAACCATTAATTGCTTGAAATGGTTTGGTGCTTAGCTTGCCAACAAATGCACCTTCTATGAAAAGGAAGAGGGATTTTCAGTTACCTATTCACAAACTATAGTTATACGAGTAAGTTATGGAAGTTTCTTAGCATTAAGTTTGACATGGCATCATGCAACCATCTTGATCTAAAAGGCAGAATCCTAAAGTAGATGTCCAATGCATTTAGTTGAGGGTGGTTATTTGATTTGGAAAAATGATACCCTCATTCATTTTGGGTAAGATATGAAAACTTAGAAACAAGATTAGACTTGGAGACAACTGCCATAGCCCAACACTTATGTCACATAATTTGGAAGGACCTACATTTGCTTGGTGAAGAAATAGCTAGATAGTTTGCACATAGGAAAGAAATCCAACTGTGGGTTGCTATGTCAATCATACACTACTATAGGTTCTCTCATGGTCCATATAGCAGCCCTTAGGAGCAAAACTGGTTTTAAATTAGCATTCTCAATCACAAACAAAGATGGGTAAGTTGTTAAGTGTGGTCTCATTCATAAGATAGTTGGGTATCATGGGGTTGAGCTACAACTTGTGGAAGATATCATTATGATAGTGCTTGACTTCTTAGGGATGATCTCTTCACTTCTTAGCTCCAAAGCATGGAGAGACCGCCTCAAATGTGATATCCGGAAGCTGCCGAATGCAAAGTAAAACAACCCTATTCTACACTCATGAGCATTTTTTTTGTTAATTGTCGACTATAATCCTATTACTAATGTAATAGCCCTTGTTCTTATATCATGCCCCTTCAATGCATGGCAGTTTTGGGATGCCCTTCATGATTGCTAGGGCACCATCCTACAACATTTTCCTTTGTGCAAGCTTACTGTATGTCTCTTCATTTTTTGTTAATAAATGATGGGGCCAATCCCCTAATAGGTTTGTAGTGGAACATTATGTGGCAAAATACTATGCCATAATTTTAGGACATCTACCATGTGAATTGGTAGCAAAGTGATTTTTTGTAGCAAGTATTATGTACTCTTAAGTAAATTATATCATATTATATAGTATTTGAGAAGCTGTAAGTAGGTGGTTGAATAATAACTTGGTTGGAATTCAGTCCGTTACGTCAGTAATTTGGTTATTTGTTGTTTTCTCATCTTCTTGAGAGATGAAAATATCAAGTGAAAAAACTTTGAAAGCAAAATGGACTTCAAATATTTGTTCTCCACCCTTGTAGTTGTACAGAAGGGCATCATCTTTGTGCTACCCCTTTTTATCAATACCAGGAGCAACCTTTTGTTTCTGTTCTGCATAGGCACCATCCACCCTTGCTGAATCATTGGGGCTGGTCTCTTCTAGCTCTTGGTTTTATTGCGGTTTTATTGGTAGTAGTAATTGTTTTCAACTAGATGGCAAGAAATCATCATAATCTCAATGATGAGTGACAATAGCTACTCTCCCTCCCTATTTTATATCAATGCCAACTCTCTTCCCTCTTGTTAAGTATTTGTCAACCCAAGGGGTATAGTGTATTTGGTTGGGTTGGTGGGTTAGTGAGAGCTTGGTTGTTAGTTCCATTCCCATGGGCACTACTCCTTTGAGCTGAAAAATTGGCATATACTATTATCAAGTTGAAGGAAGTAACCATAATTTTACCCAGATCAGCGACAAAAAATGGTAGGTGCAACTCCTGAGTTGAAGGAAATAACCATCAGTTTACCCAGGTCCTAACCCAGCTCTAGACACTAGGGGCAAGGGAAAAGCATGGCTGAACTATGGGGTTCACTCCCGCTCACATGTTCAGTACTTGTCTTGCTTATAGAATTCGTCTAAATGGATGCAACCAACCCTTTTTCCTCTGACAGTCACCTATGAGGACTCTCCCTACCAAGCTTCAATGACCTGAGTCAGAACCCTTACTAGTTGGGATAGGAGAGGCAGCACCTCATTGGAAGTCTGAAATTCAGATTGTTAAAGGCCGAAGATTGTCCATGGAGAGAATGGCTACATCTACCCTGATGTATTTCATGATTCTCTCAATTATTATCCCCTAAGCTAATTATGAACGTCTGAGTTCTCTACTCTATGTTCTTTGTTCTTCTTCTTCCATTTTCTCATCTATCGATGTTGTTTCCTATCACTATTTTTTTCTTCAATTTTCTTCTTTGTTTTTCATAATTAATTTTAACTTAGAGGGCAATTTGCTTTTTAATCTAGTGTTTTTTGTTGGTTGGCAGTTGACTAAGATATAAATAGAAAAGATGAATACCTATAAAAATTGGTGAACCATTTCTTGTTTTGCTTATGTTTGTTGAGTTGCTTTCTATGAATCTCTCTAATTAATTTTAACTTACATTGTAGCTTACTTTTTAACCTGACCTTTGCCATTGGTAGGCTGTTGTTTGAGAATTAGATAGAGAAGTTGAGCTTCTTTTGATGTCCTTTAAAAGTTAGACATCTATTTGTTATTTGCCGATTTGATGAACAGCTCTTTTGTAAACTTTGCTTATATTTTCCTTTTAAAGTACTTCGTCATGTTATAAAAAGAAGAATGAAGGTATCTATTTCTGTATAAAGAAAAAAAATCTCTCAGAATTTTAGAAAAAGTTCAACGAAACTATAACCTATTAATCATGATGAGTAAAGTTTGGGCATTCTAGAGGTTGTGTATGTATACATACCATTGCAATGCAACCAAGCATTTTTAGGAATGTCAATATACCTAATTTGGATTGAATATCCAACTAAAAAACAATCAGATATGAAAAAATAAAAATCAATATCCAATTAAAAAATAGGATCGGATTCAGATTGAAGAAATAACATCTAATTAGATTCAGATTTGTATATACATAGAAATCCGTGAATTTGAATTCTGATTTGGATCAGGTTTAGTTTTAAATGAATATTATATATCCAGTGCTCTTACATTTAGAAAATTGCTAGATTCAGTTTGAAATTCGAATTGGATCAAATTTCAATCGTGAAATCGGATTTGAAATTCTATTTAGATACAATTTTTCTTCATTTGTATTTGAATCTAAATTAAAATCTGAGCATGTGAATATCCAAAAAGTGGATATGGTTAAGAATATATCTTATTCAAATTTGATCCATTGGCATCCCTAAACAGTTTGCACCAGCACCAACACCAACACCTTCATCTTCAATACCCCATGCTTATGTGACATAGACCTCTCTCGGTCCCTAATCTCTTCTAAAAATACAATGTCTTTGTTATGAGATCAAGGGCCCTTCCTTTTTTAATCGAGTGAAAATCAAAGCATTTTCTTTCTCAATGTGCCACAATTTTTTTATTTGAGAGCTTCATAGTTTCTTTGTCTGATATGCTTTTTAATGTTTGCCATACTGTACAAGTGTTTGTGTAAAGTAATGTCTTCTTTCGGCTAGTGTTCAAGCTAGATAGTATTGGCAGATTCATCCTATAAAGACCCTGGTGTGTGTGTGTGTGTGAGAGAGAGAGAGAGAGAGAGAGAGAGAGAGAGAGAGAGAGAGAGAGAGAGAGAGAGAGAGAGAGAGAGAGAAATAGAGGGAGAGGGATTGAGATTGTTGTTTGGTAGCTTATGGCCATCAATATGACATCTTTTCAACATATGGAAATATATTGAAGCTACATGTTTTCGAACTATGCTTAGATTCAAGTCAGATGTTGCTGATGTAGATCAATGAAGAAAGATTTGCATTGAAGAATGACAAAATAAGGCAATCAATGTACATATGGTTCCCAAAATCCTTGACTTCTTGAATATTTATTTATTTATTTATTTATGCTGCAGAATGTCCACTAAGACAATTTGGCATCAATTTAGCCCTTTCTCAAAGTTTTTATGAATTAGCCTTCCCTGTTTGCCATGTACCCCTTTTAATTATGATTGTGTTTCTTGTAATTCTTTTATAATGGAATTCCGAAACTAAGAAAAACTCCTAATCTATTTTGTTTCCACGATTATTTATGCCATTCTGAATTGAGGCTTTTGGTGGTGTCTGTGTGCATGCTTTCTTAAGTGGAGGGTTTAGCGATGGTTTGAACTCAAAACTTGATGAGCATAAGACAATCATGAGCCATAGGCCATAGCCTCATGGGTAATCCTTAAAGATACAAAAAATTAAAAAGACTAAAATGTGAACTTCAATATATTTAGAGTAGAAAACATAAAAAAATTAAACATCAAAAGTTAAGTGGCAGCCTTATAACTTATTAAAACTCAATGGTTAAAGGAGCAAATTAGCAGCTGCCTCGAGGGGCATAGGGTAGCTGGTTGGATTAAAGGCTTGTGAAAAGACAAATCTCTAGTTCAATTCTTGTGGGAGCTATATCTCTGCATTTTACATGGTGAAGCACAATACCTCAATTGAATGGTGCACCACCTCCATCACTAGTGCCAATGCAGCTTAGGACCTGAAGGTAGGGAATAAGATGAGATTGGGGCATCTTTCTAATAGTGGGTTGTTAACCTGCTACTCATCTGTAAGGCCCTATTTGATGCACAGGGATTTTACTGTGCATCAGGGTAAAATTACCGTTTTTGTATGGCTTTTCCTGTTACATTCAAATGTAGGAAAACTAACCGTGCAAAATTTGTTAGATCAGGGTAATTTTACCCTAGAAAAAAGTCGCTCTGGAAGTCTGACTTTTTACCGTTGATTTAATTTTTGCCCGTTAGGGCTTCCACTCATCTCTCTTTTTCACTACCTAGTTAGTAGTTGCCATCTTCTTCGTCACTCCAGCCTCCTCTCTCGAAGCCACAAGATCAGGTGCTTCTTCTTCTTCCTCTTCCTCCTTTTCGCGGAGCTCCATTGAATTCTCTTCGGTCTTCGCTTGCATCTATATTCATCTTTCAGATTAGGTACTTCAATCGTAAGCACGATCCTTTATTTTTCTCTTGATTTATAGTTTCTATTCTGGTCAGAATGGATTTGAGTAAAGTAAGGTGTTTTTTAGTTAACGTTCATCTCGAGTTACCCAGTGTTTGGGAGGTTAACTGATCATTGTCTGTGTTCATATCTAAAAGTAGTCCCTTGTTTTTTGTGTATATTTTGAATGTTCTTCTCATCGTCTCTGTCTGGAGATATTAAGGTGCAGTTTCTAAAGGTTCGACTGGTTTAGATATGATCATGTAGTCCAGACATAAGCCAGTTGAACTTCCAGTGAAAGTGAATGATCGTTTAGCCTTGTTTTGAAGATAGCGATGATTAGTTGAACTTATTTGTCTACTTTTCTGTATTGCACTTAGTTTTTTAGGTAATCTGAAAACGTTTTGATTAAATGCATATATATGATATCGTGAAAAATGTGTAGCGACAATTTC
The DNA here is from genome assembly GCA_011799765.1 of Nymphaea thermarum. NCBI lineage: Eukaryota > Viridiplantae > Streptophyta > Magnoliopsida > Nymphaeales > Nymphaeaceae > Nymphaea > Nymphaea thermarum. Next base: position 175,780 of record JAANDH010000855.1, read on the forward strand.
GGTTCATGTTTTGGCCTTGTTTATTGTTGGGCTTGAATGTTTATTAGTTTCATGAATTGTGTTCTGCTACTAGTTTACAATGATATTCAAGAGAGTAGTTTATTCTTATGGAATGTTAGAACTTCACCGATGAACTGTCACTGTGCGCTACTTGTAGGTCATGTTCTATTTCATCATTTGTCTCTGAGCTCACCTATGCAGACATAATCTAGATTACTGCTTGATGACTTTATGCCTGATTCATTGGCTATTGCATCTTTTTGCTATTTATCGGTTACAAATCCACTCAGGCATTACCACCAGCTGAGATCACTTGTGCATATCATATTAAAGCTAACCTTTCCCTTTTTGTTGGCATCTGGTCTAGGATAAGATTGTACGCCCAACCTAAAATCTTAGGTTAGTTCCTTGTGTTGATGATATAGAGATCAACCTATAAAATTCCCCCACGTATCATCTGCAAGTTTTGGCTTGAGCACTAAGTATGGCCTTGTTGAAGACTTGAATTTTCTAGGAACATAGGAAAGGTGTAAAGACCATGCTGGGCATCTAAAAGAACCATACAAGCCATAAATTAGTGGACTCTTGACATTTGGTTGAGGCTAAATCTCAAGATTGAGCTCACATGATGCATGTTAAGCTGAATTGTGGCATCAATCTTACATGCAAGCCCCCTCATATGGCATCTCAACCATGAAAGGCATGGTGAAAGGTAGAATATGAAATGTTGTCTACATCCTGCACAAGGTCAAAAACCCTATATTTATAGGGTTGCTCATGATGCATGTCTGGAACATATAAAAACACATAGACACAACTGAAAAAAAGGTGAATCTATACAATTTATGTTGACAAGACATAAGCATTAGAAAACTTCTACATCTAGTTTTTCAGGTATGAGGAGGCCACTACTGTTGATCTCATTAACTTGGAGTGCAGACACTCTTTTGTTGAGCATTTAGATGAGTTTCACTTAAAAGGCAACCAATGGCCTTGTTCTCCTATTACATTATAATGTTATAATGTTTTGAAAGCAATGTTTTAGTAATTTATCTTAGCTATTTATTCACGCTTCAATTCAGAGTAGTCAGTTTACCATAACTAATTTCGTTATATGTCAACTTTGTTTATGCACACGTTTTCATACTGGAAATTATAGTTGTGAAGGAATATTGTGCAAATTAATACCATGAAAGATAGCGCTCCATTAAGGGAGGATCTTATGTGGACTGAAGCACAGATGGACTACTTAGTCTAACTTCTTTTGGAGCAATCATGCATTTTTTGGTATGAAATCGGGTGGAGGTTTGAAGTCAAAAGCCTACATAGCAATTGAAAGTAACATGATAGACCGCTTTGGAAGGGAATGCACAAAGGACAAAATTAAAAATAAATTGAAGTATGTGAAACCCAACCTGACAGTTATGGAGGAAATTATGAATACAAGGGTTTAGGTATGACCCCATTAACAAATGCATTGATGTTGACCCTCAAGTTTGGAGTGAGTACATTGAGGTATGATATAGAGATCGTAATTTTAAGTTATGTCTCACATGTCTTTATTTGTGCAAAATTTGAACACATGGAATTTTTCAGAAATATTTGAATAGGAAAAAGTATAAAGGTCCAAAATTATGGAGGTACTATGAGGAGTTTGCCGAGGTATGTGGTGATTCCCATGCAAGTGGCAATGAAGCACACACATGCAACGACATATTTATAGATGAGGATATTGAACCATACCCAACTACACCTGCATCCCAATCAACTCCATTTTACATGCAATTTGAAAGTTCACAATCATTCACACAAATGCTCCATGAAGATAGTCCTTTCATACAATCGCTAATATCTACAATTTCAACAACTCAAAATCTCACAATCACAACCAATAAGACTACAAGTAGGTCTAGAAGGACCAGGTCAACCTATGACGAAGAGTATTACAATTTATTGCACGGTATTGCTGATGATATGAAGATGATGACATCTACATGTAGAGGGGTTCAATTTGTCACTTGTTGCAACATACTTCAAAGAGTTGGTTGAGACTCGACAAAATAGATTCTGATACACACGTGAAGAGTATTGACATGTTAGCGGATGACACCAAGCCCATGATCTTTGTCAACCTTCCACCTTCACAGCGGGTGTCATGATTGACATGTAAACTTGCTGATCCGTAGGTAAGAGTTGATTGTTAATTATATGTTGAATGGTTCATTAGTTGTATATTTTTTGTGTTTCAATTTTTGTTGTGTGATCATTGTTCTTCGATGATGTTTGCAATGGATGTTTTTCATGTACGTCGGTGATGTTAATTCGGTCAACCAAGTTCAATAGCTCTTTCAATATGCTTGTACAGTTTTGGATGAAAATTTCTTCAGTATTTGTTGTTACTTTGGTTCATGCAGTTTAGTTGAAATGCTACGACCTTAATGGTTGTCCATGCCAATTAGTTAGTGTTTATTTAAAGTTACAAGGACTGAATTTTGTTTGTTTTAAAATGCTGCAACCTTAATGGTTGTCCATGCCAATTATATTTCCTCTTGCATTTGCATAAGCATGGGTATACCAAGTTAAATGGGTGATACAGATTTGCTGCTATTTCCTCTTGCATTTGCATAAGCATGGGTATACCAAGTTAAATGGGTGATACAGATTTGCTGCTGGGACAGCCTACTAACTATTTTGTACATGTCATTGCCATTTCAAACCAAAACACTTGAAAAGAGCTACTCTACTAAAATTATGGAAAATCATGGCTGCGGAGGCAAGGGGCAAAGGACTTCACTGGGAAAGGCTTATTGATGGCCAATGGTGAAGAATGGGTCCATCAAATTGCAAGCAAGCAAGGTCATTGTGCTATTTGTTTTCCCATACATGTTAAACATTGTTTAAGCAAGCTCATTCTTGTTTACTTGCAGTTTCCGGTGCTAATTGTTAGATGCAAAGGCTGCAGTTTCCGGTTCTAATTGTTAGATACAATTTTTTTTGTATGTGAAACTCAAAAAGAAAGAATAAAAGATAGAGGCAATGGTCATATCTCATATCTGAACAAACATTTCTCCCATTGTGGAATCTGCTAAGCACCTTTTGATGATATCAAGAGTTTAGATATGCTTCAAACAGTTGTAAAGGAAGGAGGTCTCTTTGATAACGCATGGGAGACCATCCGAAAAGACTCCTTAGATGGTCCTGGAGCACCTTTAAATTCTTCAGGAAAGAATTTTCCGCTTGGCCTGCCTGGTTAATTTCCGGTTGTTTGATGCAAAAAATTCTCCAAATTGTTCCTCCTGCATATAGCATTATGTAGCAGTAAGTGTGGAACTTCCTTCCGACTGTGATGAGTTTTGTATGTATTCCTACCAAAATGCTCAAGATCTTAACTTAGAAGGGTGTTTGTTAGCAGCGAGTGCTTTGTGCTTTGCCCCCAGCGAGCAAAATAATTTTGCTTCAGTAAAATAGTTTTGAAACATAATATTCTACCAAACATTGGAAAAATATTTCACTGTGGTGAATGTTGCTTACCTGACATCTCTTAATTATAAAATGAAGAACCGAAAGTGAGCCCCAAAATGGTTCGACCTTTTCTTAAAGAAAAAAAATACAGCGAAGTAGCAAACCCTGTTTTTTAGTATAAATAGATTTTATGGCACTCCGATTCCCCCTGGAGGATAATTTTAACTTTTGCCGGTTTTTCCAAGATATATTTTTAGTCAAAAGATGCCACGATAATTTGTCTTGAGTGACTTATCCGTTGGCATTGGAAGAACGATGGGGATCACCAGATTCACCACCACCAGTGGACTCGTAAATGCGCTGCGGCCTGAACACGTAAACTTTCCAAGAAATTTGTTCTTGTTTGGTGGAAAAGTTAAATGGGCCCATCAAACAGGGGAAAAGCCTTGCGGAATTTCACCTCGATTCCGAAATAAGAACGCCGGAAAGAGGCTGTTTTCTATAACAGGAAAATATTTTTGCCCGTCGGGGCTCGCGTGAAGCTCCTGCGCTGCCTCCATCGACTTGCTGCAGCTCGGTCTGCTGCTCATGACCGTCGGCCCATCGTCTTCGTCGACCTGCTGCCGCTGGACTTGCTGCTCTTCGTCGACAGTCGATCGTCCTTCTCACCGCCTTCACACAGGTTCACCATCTCTCTCTCTCTCGTTTTCACCCAACGATCGCCGTAATGGGTTCTTTGACCGCTTTCCTGATCCAATTATCGCCAGTGACCCTTTCCTTAGAAACTGTATGAATGGCCGGAGGGTGATGTTTTATCAACTATTATTGAAATGGAAACCCTTAAAGGGTTCATTGTCATTTCAACTTCTTCACAGTGGTGGTATTGATTCGCCTTTCTTTTCTTTTATCCTTAATTTCTTGTTTACTTTTGGTGTGACCATCATACTGTGCTTTTATATAGGGGAATAGTGGGAAGCAGGAGTGATGGGCTTTATCTGTCTTTAACTTCATGGTTGGAGGATGCTGGATGCTTGTCGTAATTACCTTTCTTCTTTTTTCTCCTCCTTCTCTTCTCGTCTTAACGAAATTATTGTAATTCCTCTCGTTCTTCACTTTGAAGGAAAGTTTCTGACAGTCAATTCTCAGTCCCTCATCATTGAAATCTCTGCAAATCAGAGCTAAGACAATACTGAGAACACTGTTCTCAGATACCGTTTGATTGCAAGGGCAACTTAAAACACTTGTCTTTAGAACAAGTGTCTAAGGACACAGACTCATTGTCCATATGGGCAAGTTGTAATTTTGTCCAACGTTTGCTAGACAAAATTTTTAACTAATTGTTTGTCTGTTGTTTGTTTAAAAAGCTAGATGCACAAGTTTAACACATGTTTTACATTTTTATATCTTTATCTCTCTCTCTTTCTTTCTCTCTTTGACACACATGATAAAACAAATAAAAAATATATGAACTAATAAAAATACTCTTGCTTTCTCTCAATAAAAAATTCACATATAAAAACAGAAAATTTTTTCTCAAAACATATTAAAAATATAAGCAAACATAAATATTTGCTCTCTTTCTTTTTCTCTCTCTACACATCATAAAGTTAAAATCAATATATAATGAAAAACCTAATAAAATATGTAAGAAACATTTATGCCAATAAAACTATTTTCTCTCTTGCTCATTTTATCTGTACAAATATTACAAGCAACCTAAAATATAAGAGCCAACAAAATACTCTCTTTGTCTTTTCTCTCTTTTGTTCTCTCTCTCTCTATACAAAAACTCGCTCTCTGTGCAGATTTAGCAACCGCTAGAACCTTATAGTAAGTTCATCACTATTGGTTTGACAACCTTATAAATGCATTAATCTTTTCCTAAATCAAAATTTGAAGGATTGAAGGCTGCCATCCCCCCCCCCCCCCCCCCCCCCCCCCCCCACCAATCACTCAATTGTCCAACGAACACCACAGATGCTTCACTGTACCATCCCAACAATCAAAATAAACTATCCACGACCAAAAAGCAGTCCAGATTACTCAAATAAAAGAAGAAGAAGAGCCAAACCATTTACTGCTTCCTGTTATGATGGGGACTTGCTCAAGCTACTCCCTAGACATATATACGGTCAACTACTCAGCTAGGGTGGACAATTGGTGAGGTCCGTTCTCACTTTTAGACGCATGGTGAGATAAGACAAATACTGCCACTGTTTCTGATAGACTCAAAGTTCAGCTTCATTCAGGAACAGATGATTTGGTGGGGAGTGATGATAATCAGATGGTGAAATCTACATTTCAAATCTGGCAGAAAATATGATTGAAGGGGTCAATAGGTTGGCTACATGAAGTCATAAACTGTTGATATCATGCTATTTTCCTAGAGTGAGATAGTTTGCATACAATGGGGGTTTTGGGAGATTGCACACCGAGTTTAGATCTCAAAGGTTTGGTTTTGCCTAACGTCCAAATGTGCTCTTAAATCTGCCCTTTGTAAAATTGCTACTGAAGATCAAGATCATTTACTAGCGTCTCAAAGAGCATATAGCCTCATGTTTAACCTTGGTTTGGCATTACAAGGTTCCTATCTGGTGACTGGTTTAGTTTTCCTTCAGTGTTCAAAGAAAAAATTGAGCTGCAAGGAATTTAATAAATGTTGGATGTTATGTTTTGCTCTGGTCATTTGGAAGATTTGGTCTTTCTGTAACCAGGCAGTCCATGATAATACATAAAAGAAAAGAACAACAATGACAGATTAAGGCAGAAAACGGGCAATCAAAACAAGCAACCAAAAATCAAGCGCCAAACCAATTACAAAATTAGGCAAAATGGGTCTCGAAGATCATTAATCAGAAAAAAAAAAACAATAGAGCAAAGATGTAAGAGGATGAGGATCAGTTCCAAGAAGCAGTAGAGAAGAAGAAGAACATGAATCAGCAAATGATCCATGATTTGTCGTTTGAGCACCCAAAAACACGGTTGTGATCCAATAGAGAAAAAGAGCAAGAGATTACCAACCCAAAAACACGGTTGTCATCCAGTAGAGAAAAAGAGCAAGAGATTACCAGAAGGAGAAAGACGTTCTCTACTGCTAGGACAAGAGAGAGAGAGAGAGTTGTTGAAGGACCTTCTTTCAGAAGTTGAAATCCCTCACCTGATTGTTTTTGAGCCCTTACAATGAGTTGACAATGTTTCCTGTGGCAACTCAAGCAGCTCCATCGAGTGAGCTACAAGTCTGTGTTATAGCGGAAGAGAGAGGGAAAGGATTACTTGCACAACAAGAGTGAGACGGCGAGTGCACATGAAATCGAGATGGCGAGAGAGATGCCAAGGGGTTCTCACTTTTCAGTGTGAGGGTTTCGAGCGAGAGAGCAAGAGCAGTTTCGACAAAATGGAACGCCTTGTGTTCCGGGGGTGGGGGGATGGCCATTTCACATATGAATGCAAAAATGTGTTCTTCAAGGACAGGAGAACTATGTGTCCTCCATGTTTTTTTGTCCGGTGTTTGGTGATGTTACATTTTTCTCATTTTCTGAGGACTTTGTTTCCTTGGAACAGAATGTTACTCAATCCAAACGCCCTCTGAAAGGGCCCAGTTGGACCACCTTGTAGCAAGCAAATAGGGCATGAAAACTGCGTGTTGAAGTGGGGTTCACATCGCCGCTGTGAACAAAAACCAAGCAGTATAGTAGAAGTGCAGATGGTTCTTTATATAACCTCTTTCTTTCAAGTTTCAAGTTTTCAATGATTGGAACCCTTTTATCTTCCCATTACAGGGCCTGTAGGTCCTATTGCATATAAGAATATGATTTTGTTTGCTCGATACATGTTAATCCTTTTGTAGCCATTGTAGTTAGCTGGGGATTTTGGTCCAACTTCCTTACCGTATAAAGTGCCTTGCTTGAGAAGTTACTTCCCTCAGTATGGTGGTTCTGTGTGACTGTGAAATGCTGAATCAGCAGCTAGAGAAGTCTCAGCTGGACTTGCTTCAGTTAGCCTATATTTAGGGAAATGAATTTCTTTAATTTCCTTTCCTTAAAAGTTAAAACGGAAAGGAGATTATTGCTCAGTTTCAGTTCTCTTCAATTTCTCTCTTTGGAATCACCAGCTGGTCTCTTCCCTGAACCAGTGAGATTAGAGCTCAGTTTTAGATCTACAATGAGAAGTCTATCATCTGGTTTATTCTTCGCTGACCTTTTGTTCTGCTGATTGGGATCATCTTCCCATGTGATGTGTCACTTGATGGGCCTCCATCAGATAGGGAGTCTATTTGATAGCTAGTTTTTTTCTTTTGTTTGTTTGTTTAGTTTGTATTCTTCTGTACACTTGTTTTGGTGTTGATATCTGTTCTGTAATAACTAAGGCTGATGCCTGGACAGGATTTTATTGGTTGGTTGGTTCTATCGTGCTTTTTTCTTTCACAACAATTACTGTGGTACCTTACTGGTATTCTGAACTCTGGGTTTTAGAAGCAAATCAATTAGTTGGACAACAGTAGATGGCTATTTTGGGACTCAGAAGTTAACAGTTTTCAGATAGACTGATTGGATACTGAGTTGTTTTTTTATTGTGCATGTTGGATGGCTAGCAACCTCAAGGTTTTCTGGTACATTCTTTCTTCTTGGTTTGATAACTCAACCTGGATAGCGTTAATATGTCTATTTGACTTGATGTTTTTGTAATTGCTTCTTCCTCTGTTGTATAGAAATGTTGTTATTATTAAAGGAATAAAACTATGTCATAATATGTCCTAGGGTTCTTGTAAACCCATTTAGTTTTAAACCTGCCCTTTATTAGAAATAATGTGTTACCATCTCACTTTCCAAATTCTAATCAGAGGCTTAATATATATATATATATATATATATATATTAAGCCTCTTATTAGAATTTGGAAAGTGAGATGGTAACACATTATTTCTAATAAAGGGCAGGTTTAAAACTGTTGAGAAAATGATTTGTTTCTTTGTTTTAGGTAGCTTTCTGAATTTAAAATTTTAGTGGACTCTTTATGTAAAGGGTTAGTCTTAACCCTAAGCTTATTATTAATCTAATGAAAAGAGGTGCAGCCGATAGATTGGAGAGCTGCAACCTTTCTCTCCTCCTTCCTCTCGTCCTTCCCTACTCTTCAATGCAACATGGTATCAGAGCGGGAGACCTAGGACTGTGACGTCTAGGGTTTCATGCTGCTTCTTCGTCTCCTTTCTCTTCTTCTCTTCTTCTTGTTAAAGGTGAGTATCTAAGAGTGCTGCTGTCGGTGGGACTACTTCATCAAGAAAAGGGGCAGATCACGTTCTTCATGTAGAGACGTGATCTGTACCCTATGTCGCTGCTGAAGACGTTGGTTGTTCCAGTCCAGATCTGAAAGTTGTTGTTGGATGTCGTTGCTGAAGACGTTGTTTGCTCCAGTCCAGATCTGAAGGTAGAAGTTCAGATCTGAAGGCAGAGGAGATGTCGCTACTAGTCGTGGTGTAGACCAGATCTGCCTCAGATGTTGATTGCTCCAGTCGCAGGTTGCTGATAGTCGTGGGTGTGGACCAGATCTGCTTCAGACGTTGATTGGTTCAGTCGCAGGTTTGATTTTCAGACGTTGAGTATCAAAAAATTCTATAATAACGTCTGATCTACCTGGCGTGTGGTGTAGAGTTGTTTTTCAGTCGCCTGTTTGCCCTGAAATCTTATTACAGCAGCCTATTCATATTGATTTTACTCAGTCTGGTGTAAGTTGGAGTTGGAATCTTGCTGAAATATTGTGTAGCTGCTAGTATATATTTTGTCAGTCGTTGTCTCTTAAAGAATATCTATTTCGTGGGCCTAGTTTCGTGGTTCTATCATGGCTGCCAACAGATCTATTCAATTTGATAGGACAGAATTTGAAAATCAACGTATAGACACAAGTGTTGAATACAAAGCTTTCTCTAATCCATTTTCGTTTGGATCTACAATCAAACTTGATGGAGGCAACTATGATGTATGGGCCAGAACATTCATGTTGTCGGTTGTCGGACATGGGAAGAAATATATATTAGAAGAGGACGAACCAGTTGAAAAAACGGGTAAATACTCTCGGTGGGAGGAAGAAAACAACATTATAAGCGCTTGGCTTATGAATAGTACTCAGCCCCACATAGCAGCAGGACTCTGTTATTGTAATACAACCAAAGATATGTGGAATTCACTTCGGCAAACGTATTCTCAAGATAAAAATATCAACAAAATTTTACAGGTTCAGCAAGAATTGTTACAAATGCAACAAGGGGACTTGGATTTGACAGAGTATTTTACAAAGTTGAAGTTTACATATGAAAAGATGAATTCCTTAAAACCACCCTGTAAGGATTGTCTCAAATCTCACATGGAGCAAATGATTGTGGTTAAATTTCTTGCTGGTCTATCTTCTGATTATTCTGCATCCAAGGCTCAAATGCTTACAGGCTCTGATTTTCCTGATCTTGATGAGGCCTTCAATAGACTTAACAGACTGGCTGTTACTCTTCCTCCATCCTCAAACAACATGCAGCCATCTGCCCTTGCCTCATTTGGAGGAGGAAGAGGTGGTCCATACTCTTCCCGTGGTAGAGGGCGAGGCCGAGGCCCTGGAGGACGTGGAAGGCTTCAGTGCACATTCTGTGGTCGTCTTGGTCACTTAGAGGATAGGTGCTGGAATAAAGTGGGTAAACCTAACACATCCACTTCTCAATCCGTGACATCTTCATCCAGCCCTACTCCAAACACACGTCCTATCCCTTTGGCTCCTAAGGCGAATCCCACTGTTGCTTCAGTAGATGCTACATCTCTTAATTTANTTGTGTATTTCAGGACCTATCGACTGGGAGGAAGATTGGTGGAGGCCATGAGATAGATGGAATATACATCTTGGATACATGTCCTAAGGAGGCGTCACTCCATGTTGATTCTACTTCAAGTGCTTTTCAGTGGCATCTCAGATTGGGTCATCCGTCATTCCCAAAACTTCGGTTGATGTGTCCTCAAATCTCTTCCACAGTGTCTATAGAGTGTGAAGCTTGTCAACTGGGCAAGCATAGTCGTGCTTCCTTTCCATCGAGTCAGAGTCAGTCTAGTCAATCTTTATTTGATTTAATTCATGTTGATGTTTGGGGACCTAGTCGGGTTCCAAGTCGGTTGTCGTCTCGGTATTTCCTTTCCATTGTTGATGATTTCTTCCGTGTCACTTGGGTGTTTTTGATGAAAGATAGAACTGAAGCTCCTTGTATCTTGAAATGTTTCATATTGGAAATAAAGACTCAATTTAATTCTTGTGTCAAGGTTATTCGCACTGACAATGCTCTCGAGTTCAAATCCTCTCATTTACTTGATTTCTATAAATCCCTTGGTATTGTGCCCATTTTACGTGTCCTCACACATCTCAACAAAATGGTGTAGTTGAAAGAAAACATCGCCATTTGTTAGATGTAGCACGTACCATCATACTTCATTCTCATATGCCTTCAAAATTTTGGGAGGATGCAATTTTGACTGCATGTTACCTAATAAATAGAATGCCATCATCCTCCATAGAAAACAAGATTCCAATATAAATTCTATACCCAAATAGAGCTTTATTTTCGTTACCCCCACGTGTATTTGGGTGCACATGTTTTGTCCACAAACTTGGTCCTAATCGAGATAAACTAGCTGCTCAAGCAACTAAATGTGTGTTTGTGGGATACTCTAAAAATAAAAAAGGTTATCGTTGTTTTGATCCAACATCCAATCGAGAGTTTGTCAGTGCCGATGTAACCTTTCACGAGTCATCTCCATTCTTTCTTGCAGAACCTTCGAAGTCAAAGTCTGAGATGCCTTCTTCAGTTCCACTCCCAATTCCTCCAATTCCTCTTGAGTCACTTCCTTGTTCATTTTCACCCTCCATTCCACGGTTCAAAGATCCTCCTCTCACATATTCAAGAAGAATTCCATCATCTAATGACCCAGCACCATCTTGCTCTCAGGAGGTAAGTAGTTTTGAATTACATAACATACCTGAGTGTTCCAATAATGCTCCTGTTTTTGATGAATTACCTATTGCTCTGCGTAAAGGAATTAGACAATGTACAATTCATCCTCTTTCCAAGTGTGTTAGTATAGCTCATGTTGGAAATCATATGTGCAAATTTATTGATGCCTTGTCAGCTACTTCCATTCCTATTTCACACGAACAAGCTATGTTGGACACTAAGTGGCACCAAGCTATGAAGGAGGAGATGGACTCTCTATTATCTCGTCACACTTGGGATCTCGTTGAACCTCCTTATGGGGTTGATATTGTCGGCTCGAAATGGGTTTTTACTATCAAGTACAATTCAGATGGTACAGTTGAACGCTACAAGGCACGTTTGGTAGCAAAAGGGTACACACAAACATATGGTGTTGATTTCTTTGAAACCTTTTCTCCTGTGGCACGTTTGGGCACCATACGGCTCATCATCTCTGTTGCGGTTCATTATGGTTGGAACATGTACCAACTCGATGTCAAAAATGCATTCCTTTATGGGGATTTAACTGAAGTTGTCTATATGCAGCAACCACCCGGATTTGAGAAACAGGGGGAGTGTACTAAGGTATGTCTGTTAAAGAAAGCTATATATGGTTTGAAACAGAGTCCCAGAGCATGGTTTCAGAAGTTGTGTGATGTTGTGTGATTCAAACTCAAAGTCTCTAGCGGAGATCTAGTAAGTAACAAGTATTTTTCCTGAAGGTCGTCATATCAACAATACCACCATAATGTGGATGATATTATTTTGACTGGTGACAATGAACAAGAAATACAGGACACTAAGGAGTACTTGCAACAACACTTTGTTACTAAAGACCTTGGTTCTTTACGTTACTTCTTGGGAATAGAAGCGGCAAGGAGCAAAGAAGGCCTCGTCCTTTCGCAAAGAAAATATGTTCTTGATTTGCTTCAAGAAACAGGTATGACTGGAACTAAACCAGCTTCTATACCTATGAATTCTCGTACTCACTTATATTATGACAAATCTGAACCTGTGGATAGCAAATCATATCGGTCTCTCATTGGGAAGTTACTATATGTAACAATTACTAGACCTGATATATCTTTTGGTGTGGGAAAACTAAGCCAATTTATGGACAAGCCGAGGAAGGCCCATTGGGATGCAGCTATGTTACTATTGAAGTTTCTAAAAAGCTCTCTTGGAAAAAGGTTTATTATTTAGAAGAAGCAACTCACTTCAAATAGAGGCTTACTCTGATGCAGATTATGCAGGCTCAGTTGATGATAGGAAGTCCACTACGGGATTCTGTGTTTTTGTTGTTGGTAACTTAGTCTCTTGGAGAAGTAAAAAGCAAGCCGTTGTTGCTCGTTCAAGTGCAGAGTCAGAATATCGCGCCATGGCTCAAACAGCCACTGAGATAACATGGGTGAAAGGCATACTAGAAGGCCTTGAAATTCAGGTTGAGCTGCCTATAAAATTGCAGTGTGATAATAAAGCGGCTACTTACATAGCAAATAATGTCTTCCACGAATGAACCAAACATATTGAAGTTGATTGTCATTACATTAGAGATTTGGTCCAAACAGGGATTATCTCTACTGAGCATGTTGCTTCCGAAGACCAACCTGCAGATATATTTACTAAGGCTCTTCCCATATCTAATTTTATGAAGTGTTGTAACAAGCTGAGCATGATAGACATCTATGCTCCAGCTTGAGGGGGAGTGTTGAGAAAATGATTTGTTTCTTTGTTTTAGGTAGCTTTCTGAATTTTAAAATTTTAGTGGACTCTTTATGTAAAGGGTTAGTCTTAACCCTAAGCTTATTATTAATCTAATGAAAAGAGGTGCAGCCGATAGATTGGAGAGCTGCAACCTTTCTCTCCTCCTTCCTCTCGTCCTTCCCTACTCTTCAATGCAACAAAAACTAAACGGGTTTACAAGAACCCTAGGACTGTTTTCATTCTCCTCTCCCACTGCTAGGCACGTCAACTTTCCTCTTCCTCGTCTTCTTTTCCTTCTTCCTCTTCCCTCCTTCTCTTTGCTCGTTTACTTTTTTTTTTCTTTCATTTTTTTTGTTTTTTTGTTTTTCGTGAGGACTGCCCCCGAGCACCACTTGAAGTGCCACATCCATGTGACTTAGGGGTGGAAGGATGAGTTAGTTTAGGATAAATTCATTATTACTTCCATATTTTCATGTGATGTCATAAGAAATTTCTCTTGTTGATCAAAGGGAACCACTGAATGGGTTAGAAGTTACTCATGATAAATAATCCCTGTATCTACATTAAACTAATGTGTGACCATGATGTTTTACAGTCTGCCTGGGAAACATTTAATTTCAGATGGCTTACAACCACACTAACTTCTTTCTTGATAGCATTCACTTCAAATAGTAGGGTGCCTTCTGATTTATGCTGAATACTAGGTGCATTGCCCCAAATTATCTGCTGGTATTGGTTGGGATTTTATTGTGTTGGGGAAGGATTCTGAACCATCGTTTAAATTGCACGTTGTTTCCTCTAGTGAATAACATGTTTTCTTGTTCAAGCAAATTAAATATTCTGGAAGGAAATATGTGTTGGTGTGATCATGACTGTTATGTCGTATGTGTATAAAAAAAGGTCGAATTTTGTCATTGTTCTGTATGTGGCTCTTATGATTTTGCTTTGGAACTGTGTGATTGTTTCTTCATCTCTGGAGTTCAAAATTTTTTCTGTTGATGGACCTTGAACATGAAACAGAAACTAGCTGATTATACGAGTTAGTTATATTTTCTGTCATTTCAAATTTGTGCAGTCATAGGATGATAATGACAAACTTTTGTCACCAATATGCTTGAACATGCTTACTCTTTTTGTGAAGAACGTCATACACAAACTTTTTTGGCTTTTATTGCCTTTCAAATGGATTTCACTTTTCAATTTAGAAATGTTAATGTCTCGACTCTCGACACTGTGGACTTATTTATAGCTTCATATGTATGTGCCTCATTTTAATGTTGTCTTCCTCCTGAATGTTTATCATAACCCTTTCCTTTGTCATTAAAGTATTTTCCATGTCAGTTGGTTCTTTCTAGGCTGCTGCTGATTCCTAAAGATAAGAGCTTGTCAACATGCGAGTAATGAGTAGGCATTTTCTTTTACTTATGACCCTAAGAACATGCACCGAATTTTTTGGAATTAGTAAGACCACATCATACATCATCAGATATATTGGGTACTAGAGTTGAGGTTCATTATCAAATAACGGGAAGATAAGCTTTATACCAATTACCTAAACTTTATCTAGTTACCAACAGAAGGCTGGGATGAAAGCCAAATGGAGAAGTTGATTAAATGACTCTACTATCTAATATTTTAAGCTGAATTCAGAAGGATGGTTGAAGGACATGCAATCAAAATTATGAACCAGGATATACAGGGATAACATTTTCCTCAATTAATGAAACCAGCTGGTGGTGGAAAAGGTTTTGATCCTGCTTTAATTATTCTTGCCTTGTCAGCCACTGCTTTTTACTGACGATTTTGCATTTTCCTGCAACTAGCATACCCTTTTCTCTGTGCAAGTGCATTAGTTAAAATCATTTGCCTCTGTGAGATTCTGAAGAATCTAGTTTTGACTTGTGTACTCTGAGAAAGGGAACTTTGACACTTTTAGATTGTCTGGGTATGCATCTTGGTTGCTTCTTGGATCAAGATTCATGAGTGTCCATTATTCAACTGCATGCATATATCATGCCTAAGCCTTTCATATATATGGCTTTCAATTTTTAATTGTGAATAATGTCTATAATTTCTGGTTTTTTCTAGTTTGTTTGGCAGGATGTTATACTGACAAATAACATACTGAAATTGCAGCTTGTGCTGGTTTTGGTGCTGAAGGATCTTGCTAGTTATAATGATTGCTTTCATTATTTGTAGTTCGTTGATATTTTTTGGTTCTCCAAATAATTTGTCTCTGTTGGCACATTTGCCATTATTGTCATTCTTTCTGAATCAGTTCTCCATTTGCAGTCTTTCTGAACACTGAAGCAGTCTTGTGGCTGGGAAAATGCCAAAAATAAAGAGAAAAGGTGTCAAAATTCCAGAGGGTTGGGAACTCATTGAGCCTACTCTTCGTGATCTGGAAGGTCAAATGAGAGAAGGTGTTCTTTCATCTTTTATTCAGTTTATATGTGTTTGTGAGAGTTTTTTCCCCTTATTGGTAATTCATGCTGACACTCTGCAGGGAAAAATCACCTATTGCAGTATTATGAATAAACTGATGGATTGCTGAAACAGTTCAATATATCTCTATACCATATGTGACGTGTTGATTTTTATATTGAAAAATGATAAATTTGTGGCAGCTATAGTTTTTTCCTTTGACATTTTTATATATTTTCTTTATTCTAAAGTTTACCTGTGACATTTTTTCCCTTTTTCTTGCATAAGTTTCTCGGCTTACCAATGTTTGTTTTTTGTGAAGAACCTGTTAGTGGGATTTGTGACATTGCTCATACCACAATTTGCATATCTAAAAAATTTCTTCTTTCCTTGGTGTGGAATAGCTGAAAATGATCCACATGATGGCAAGAGAAAATGTGAGGCTTTATGGCCCATTTTCCGGTTAACTCATCAGAAGAGCCGGTATATATTTGATCTCTATTACAGAAGGAAGGAAATCTCAGCCGATCTCTATGAATTTTGCCTGGACCAAGGATATGCCGATTGCAACTTGATTGCCAAATGGAAGAAAGTAAGTAAATAGTCCTCTTTCTTCCAATTATCCACAGCCAGCTTTTCTGTGTTATTGTAGTAGTGGTCAGATTGGTGACTCATCTCATAATATCAGTTACATCTACTTGAAGGAAAGATCGTTGCCACCAAAGAACATGTATGAGAAATTTGGAAGTCTTAGAATTTTATCTTGAGATTTCAAATGCCCAGAAAAATGCAATGTCAAAATGGAACTCAGCAAAACTTTTTGAACCATATCCTATTGACTGCAACACTGGCACACCGAAAATCAGCTAGTGTGTTTGTTATATGTTATTGCTTATTGGTAATTTGGTGGTAACGATGACACACTGATGCTCTAGTTTTTTCTGATAAAAAACAAAAAGGTTTTAAAGTCACTAGTAGACATCCTCCCTGAGAGTAAGGCTTGTAGCTATTTTTGTTATTGATGTTCCACTATCATTTGGTCTAGTGCTTGTTGTTTCTTGCCATCTTGTTATTGGAGTTCCAGTGTCATGCGTGATATTTTTTGCTATTCTGTGCAGCCTGGCTACGAGCGACTTTGCTGCTTGAGATGCATGCAGCCTCGTGACCACAACTTTGGTACAACATGTGTGTGTAGAGTGCCCAGGCACCTTCGGGAGGAGAAGGTTATAGAGTGCGTGCATTGTGGTTGCAGGGGATGTGCTAGTGGCGACTGATGTCCTGTGTGTCTTGTGAATTTGGACAGTCATTTTGTTAACTGATGGTGTTATGGGAACAAATTTGTGTACTACCATTTTCCATCAAGTGTACTTATTCCATGAGAAAGTTTATACTTAATCATGAAACTGTAACCACAAAGTCTGGAGAATGGATCATTGCATGGACCCTACTGGTGATGTGTTCTTGCTTTCCTCCTTAAGAGGTAGACGTCTTCCCGGGTTGGTGCCGATTATATCCCTCTTAATCGGACATGAGGAGGCGGGGTCTGAAAAGTGAAGCTTGTGCTTAGCTTGCCGAATTCCACGAATGCTGAGGCCGGGTCTTTTGGGATTCTTCCCGTCACGTCTTTTCTGCTCGCCAGCTGCAGTTCTGAGAGACCATCCGCCTGCGCCAGGACTTCCATCTCGAGTGTTGTTGAACGTCGCTGCCTTCTTATTTTGACATTGAGGGGTTGTCTGATGGCAAAAAGGGTTTTTCAGATGAAGTTGTCCAGAGTGAATTGGACTGGAAAAAGTTTTTCTGGCAATTTTTAATGTTTGATTATCAAGAATAAATTTATGTAAATTGAAAAATGTACCATTGAGCTTTATAAAGCAGTTCTTACCCGAATCAACCATGTTTTTACGTTATTTCTGTAGCACTTATCACTGTCATGACAATTAATTTGTTGGACAAAAGAACGTCGATTGAAAAATCCTTTGACAAAAGTAAAATGAACGTGATTAAGACAACGGAATCTACGTGTAGTTTTTCTTTCTTTTGCTGCTAAAGCAACTTGTTGTATGAACGAAGGATGAGGGGAGCGTGTTGCCCTTTGGGTTCCAAACCCGAATTCAGTGTGTTCAAGGGATTACCGCAGGATCCGCATGATACCGTTCCTATATTACTTATAAATAAAAAAGTAGATGAAACTTAAATGCTCATGCTTTTGTGCAAATGCCATTCAATACATATTGCGACATATCTGAATGCCTTCTAGTGTATCTTTCTCACACATTTCTAGAAAACACATTTTCTGCCTTGTTGAATGAAGATTAACATGTTCCTCTTTAGTGGAGAAATCAGTGGAGAGTCAACTTGCTTTTATGAAAAGACGATAAAGGTTAAAAAACGATGACACAAGCTAGTTCATCAAATCATTAGATTATCTTCGTGTTTGTTAGGCAGAATAGTAAGAAGCCATAAAGAAGGAAAAACAGCACTCGCAAGAAGTGATGCTAAAAAAATGAATAGATAAACATGACGACAACAATGTCATGACCACCTCTCTATATTGTGATTTTGTCTAAAAATCATGTGTAACTTTCATTGTCATATTGTTATTACATTAAAGTTATTTCAATGGTTAGTCAGTTGGAAATATTATACAAATGGATGGACCTCTTGACAACTTCGCTTGGTTACAGAGAAGAGAAAAAAATGGGACAATAATACCTACAATTGGTTTCGTTCATCCATTTCATGTGTTATAAGTCGTTGTGAGTGACATTCTTTACGTTACATTTATGTTGTTACATCATCATGTACATAATTCGATGCATGTATAATCAATCACCATCATCATATACAATTCGTTGTCATGTACGTTGGCAGTTTTTATGTATTAGCACACATATAAGACGCTTTGCTTCAAATTACATCATTGAGTGTTTACATGTATTGTATATCATTTCATTTCAATTCTTAACATTAAAACAATGTAAAACATCAGTTGTAAATTTTAAATTCGTGGACGAATGCATGAAAGTATAATAACAAAACGGTGCATTTCATGCATTATCATTATGAAAATGCTATCTACAATTGTACATGCGTTGCCACTAGTGAATATTGCTCTAATACGTCCTAAATCGTTGTTCCCGATTGCGGTACGTTGCCGAGTTGCTCTCATCTATTATAGCATGCACTGCTACAAGTTATTGATCTCACATTATTTAACCGCTCTCGTCTTTGTTGTGTTTGTGTAGGAAAATGCATATAACATTAACATTTTCATAGACACCACTTCACCACATATATACTGGCTTATAATGTAAGTTGCCATGAATATTATTGTTGGATAATCTAAATTGCTGCCAATTGCATAATTATTGTAGTTAAATCACTCTCATATTTGTTTTCCGCTTGCTATTGTTGAATAAACTTTAAATTGTTAAATGGATTTGCCATTCATTGGCACTTGTCTACAATCTTCCAAAACTCAGTCACCCGTTTTGACATCAAATCCGTCTTCGGACATCAAATAGTGCCTTTTATGTTATCGTATTGCACCACGTGAATTTTTTTTTTTAAGTTTTTAACTATGGCACATAGTATGGTAAAATCGTGCCACTTCATGTATGGTATTGTAATATATTACAGTATAGTATGACAATATAGCATATGTGTAACATAGCTGGTATAGTATCATATTAGAATAAAGAATAGTATGGTATGGTATGCTATTGTATAGTACAATAACTTATGTCATGATATTGCATTTTGTATAGTTTGTTTTATTATCATATAGCATTGTACTTTAGTAGAGTATAACATAGCATAGCATAATGTATTTTTTACTAGTATAAATTACAATAATTCCTTTGTTAGATTATTAATTTGTCGTTTTATTATATTTAATTAATTATTGTTTTCATTAATCTTAAATGATTTATCATTGTTTCATGCACCTTTATGAATTGCACTAAGGAACTATCAAATTGTTAAGTAATCTCTCATCTGTTTACATGCATCACAATTAGTGAAATGTTGTCTTTATTAAATCACCTTCGACTATTGTAGCATGCACAACTATTACTGATTGCCCTAGCATGAACTATATTAATAAATCCCATTGAAAATCAAATTGCATTACATATAAATCCACAAAGCAAAAATTTTGTATAAAATGGAATGCTTACATTTATTAAATAATTATGCATGTCATTATGGACCTATGAAGTGACAAATTGCTAATGTTGCCAAAAAGTTCCCCAACTTTATGCCATTCCATGCTTGCATATTCACCCAATCATTCTTTCGCTGTCCCTCAAATGAACCTCAGTTGGCTTTGGTACGATGCATTGCACTATATTTCTGTATAGTTGCTTTTGGATTACTCCTTATGCAATGAATTAGTACCATAAGACTAATATGAAACACAATAATGAAATTGAAACCAATAACATGTGACAATAAATATAGTATAAAATGACAGTTCTTGTCCCTTGCAAACTACTTCAATGTAGTTACGACACATACCTCATGATCGTTGCCATTTTTTTTATGGGAAGTTTATCTATATGTCAAATTGGAGATGTTAATATGTTGATCTGCCACACACTTTTAAAAGCTCCCAGCTATGAATAAAGCACAAGGTATCAACATAAATAAAAACTACACGAGTACACTATTTTCAAAATAAAAAAGTTGACGTCAAATAACTTACCGAATGCTTCATGTGACATTGTTATGGACCATAGTTACCCAATACATTATAGTATATAACATGTTCGTTCTTTACATCAAGTACATAAAATGACAATTATTGTCTACCCACAATGTGTGATGCTTGATATGGAAAGATATCACCAAGACAAATTGCCAAATAGCATGTAAGTTATTGTCATTTTAGATTGTTAAATAGCTTAGCACAAACATATACTTGACTTTTAACAATGTTCAAAGCTCTTGAACATGGAAGTCTGATCCATCATTAGGCTTCAAATTAAAATTGAATGGTCATGAATGGACTGCACCCTGTTGAGCAAAATAATCAAAGTTGTATAGTTATACTATGAATAACAAAAAATGGTTAAATAAGAAAATAAACATAAGTTATACCATGAAAATGGAGATAAGGATTATTATTTCATGTGTTGCTTCTTTCTACAATAATTTCAAAATGTCCTACATAACCTGTAAAACAAAAGCACAATGTATGCATAAAGATGCACTTTATTTTACAAATGAAATATAATAATGAGTGCTATTTTAATGTACGAAATGACTAAATCATTATTTTAGTTTGAACTCATTGTGTATTTGCATTTGTATTCCGAGTTTCCAGTCACAAGCTTCCCATTACTAGTTAGAGAGTTCAATGAAATTGGCAGATAATAGTATAACTCACTAACTTAACTAAATGTCATCTAATACTAAATGGAGGTCTAACTTAAACTGAATCACCATTTAACACTAACTTAAACTAAATTATTAATTAAAATAAAATCATTGTCTAGACCTTAATTCCCTATTTAAGCTAAATTGTTTCTCAAAGTTAAATCACTCCTCTGATTTTATCTATGTTACAGAATAAGTTATCAAATATATATTATAGATTGACAATGCATGTTGATGCATATACAAACAAAAAATATTGATCATACATCTACAAACATATCAAACATTCATGTCTGGCATGAGTTTCTCCAAAAGATACCATTGTAAAAAGTGAGAAAAGAGGAAGAGAATAGAGTTGAAGAGAACACCACATGTCTCAAAATACTCTAGACATGACTACATTCAATTAAAGAGAATCAGGGTTAACACCTTAATGTTCAGTCTTTATAAGAATACCCTTAAGTATGTGTATTTACAACATACAACATAACTTATTAGAACTGTAGTGTTGTATGTTATTAGTACTAGATCTATAAAGGATTTAGATTCAATCCAATGACTTACAACACACCATCATGTCTTAACATTTCTTCACAAGTTGTACCTAGTTGTGAACCATGGACAGCTTGCCTTTAAGAATTCAAAACTTGTTCTTTGTGAGACCATTAGTAAGAAAATCAGCAACTTGATCATTTGACTAAATGAAACAATGCTCTCTCTTTATCTTCAATCTTTTTCCTAATAAAATGTTGGTCAATCTCAATATGTTTGGTTTGAAATTAAGAGAAATTTGAATAGCACTTTGATTATCACAACAATAAGCAGCCTTCCACTAGTTCATGCAATTTTGACACTAAATGTTCAATCCAAGTCACTTCTATAGTAACAACAGCCATGGCCTTGTACTCTACCTTTGCACTTGATCTAGCAACTACCTTTTGTTTCCTACTACTCCAATATACAAAATTAGGTCCAAGAAAGACACAATACCCTGATATTGATCTCTTTCATTTGAATTTCCAGCCCAATATGCATCAGTGTAAACTAATAAATCATGACAATGTTGCATAGAGTTTACTCGAGCATATAAAAAGCCATTGCAATTGTACCTTTAAAATATCTAAGTATTTTTTTAACTGCATTCATATTAACTATCTTTGGGGCATGTATAAATTGAGAGACTTGATTTACCACATAAGTGATATCCAGATGGGTAAATGTCAAGTATTGAAGCATTCTAACAGTACTATGATATTTTGTGGGGTCATGATAATCGTCTCCATCTTGATGACTTAATTTTGGCTTCGAACAACTAGGAGTAACAAGAGGTTTGCAAGTTTGCATTTCAGCCTTCTTTAAGAGACCTACGGTATACTTGTGTTGTGTTAGGAATAGAGTACCATCTTGTGCATCCACCTCAACTTCAAGGAAATATCAAAAATTGCCTAGATCTTTCATCTTGAATTCCTAACTTAGGATATCCTTAGTTTTCTAAATATGTTATAAACTACTCCCTATGATAATAATTTCATCAACATATATCAATATGAATGTAGTGATAACTGGATTCCAGAACATGAAGAGACAATGGTCAAGCTGAGAATGATAAAATCTATGAATTTCAATATCTAATGAAAAGCTTCCAAACCAGAAATGATAAGTCTGCTTCATACCATATATAGCTTTTTATAGCCGATAGACATACTCTTTAGGTTTTCCTTCATGGTATCCTAGGGGCTGCTCTATGTACACTTCTTCTTTTAAATTTTCATGAAGGAAAATATTCTTGACATCCATTTGGCTTGTGTGCCACCCATGATGAATAACCATGACTAAAACAATATTGATCATACCCATTTTTACAATGGGGCTGAAAGTTTCATCATAATCATGTCCAAACACATGAAAAAATCCTTTAGCTATAAGGTGCACTTTATAACACTCTATACTCCTATTTGTCTTGTATTTAATCTTGTAAACCCATTAAGAACCTATAACGTTTTTATTACAAGGACATGGAACAATGGTCCATATTTGACGTTGATACATCACTTTCATCTCTTGATTTATTGCTTGAATCTATTTATTAGAAGTGGCAGCTTGAGAAAAAGATGTTGGCTCATCCTCATTCTTAATCTGAGATAAAGACTGATGGAAGTTCATATTGAAGTTATCATAGCTAACCCATCAAAGAATAGGATGGCAGACTCTTTCCAATCATCAACCGGTAAAGTAGATGATATTGAAGGATGTTCACTCATAGAGGGACCCACTATTTTCTCGTCATCAACCATAGGAAAAATTTTCTTATCACCTCTAACATAAATATGTCTAGAGACATGTCAATATTGGCAAATGAAGCATCTGCAATATGCCCTATTTCATATTTGGAGCTGAAATTCATGGACATGTATCTTGAGCATCAACTCTGGAAAGAAGTCTTGCATTCAGCCAAGGATCATAGTGAGCCATGCTATCATTTAATCAAATATCATATTTCTTGATATTTTGATTTGTTTTCTTAAAAGATCATGGCATCTACATCCATTGTGATTATTTCTCTATAAAGAAGTAACATAAACATAACAAATACAACCAAACACAAGTAAAACACCATAATCTGAATTCTTATGAAATAGAAAAAAATATGGAGACTTATGGTTCAAAATAGACATAGGCAGACAATTTATGTTATGGATTGTAGTGTGAAATGCTTCTATCCATAATCCCATGGAAGCCCAGTAGCATGCATCTTGGCCATAGCACTTCCAACAATATGTCAATATTTTTGCTCTGCAATGCCAACTTACTAAGGTGTGTGCAGGTAAGATACACTTCAATTAGTTTCATTATCTTGGAGGTAATGAACAAAATCACAAGAGAAATATTTCCCCCACCATCACATTGAAAATTAATGATACTGAAAGAGAATTGATTTTTAACAAGAGCATGAAAGCGACTGAAAGAAGAAAAGACATCAGAGTTGTTCTTTAAGACATAAATCCACGTAAAACATGAAAAGTGATCAAAGAAAGTGACACAACACCTGCTTTCTAAGTTAGAACTCGTAAAACATGAAAAGTGATCAATGAAAGTGACACAACACCTGCTTTCTAAGTTAGAACTCTTAGGAGCCGCCCCCAGACATATGAACAAACTATTTCAAAAGGTCTTGAAGCACTTTCATTTATTAAATTGAAGGGAAGAACATGACTTTTACATATCAAACAACTAGATCACATTGTCTCACTTGTAGGAAATTCCAAAATAGACTCAGGGATGAAATGAGTAGACATAAGCTTTTAATAAAGACTCTACTACGAATGACCAAGATAAGAAATGCCACAAAGGCTTATTACATTTATCAATATTGAAAAGACTATGATCCTTAGGTGACAAAAGATGAGGAACCGAGCTTCCGACAAACAGAGGTAGGATCATGCCTAAGGATGTACATGTCCTCTTGTTGCTCACCTCTAACTTATATCATCCTCGTTAGAAGATCCTTGACATAAATGGAAGGAGTAAATTCAACAAAAGAAGTGGAATGATCAATAAGTTTAGAAACAAAAATCATGTTTGTTTTGATATTAGGAACATAAAGGACATGGAAAAGCTTGAGGCAAGAATAAAAAATGAGAATGGAAACTTTTTCTACAACTACATTATATTTACCAAAATAATGAACTAAATTGGAGAACTTACTGGCATTACCTGTAACATGAGACGCTGCCCTTGAATCATTGTACCGTACCCCTTGATCGTCACATTTTAAATCCAATCCTGACAAGGTCACCAAAAGAAGATCCTTCACATCAGATCCAAGCTTAGAAGAATAATAGATATCATTGTCTTTGTCCTTTCAAAAAACTGTTCCATTTATTTATTAAAATTGCATTTTACTTTGGGGATTATTCTACCAATTGATTTTGATCTAACTTGTTTATTGCAATAAAAATAGGTAAAAACATTTTTGGAACCAAGAGAATCATTGGAGGTAGGCAACAGTCTACGTCCTCCAAGAAAATCCTTGCCACTACCAAGTCCACCTCTAAAACCATCACTCTATCTATCTTGCCCATGGGATACCATAGTGGCTAACACTTATCCCCCCATCTCAGGAGAGAAACCTTTCAAGGTCATCTCATATTGTAGAAGTTTAGCTTGCAAATCATCAAAACGTGGGGAGCTCTACTAAACACTGTAGTCAACTAGTCAATACATGATGTTCTGGCCCCCAATCCATCTGATGCTCTACATACTTTATCTTTTCAGACAACTCATACCCCTCAACAGCTAGCTAATCAAAAACCTGAGCAACTTGATTTAAATACTCCATGATAGGCATCCATCCTTTTGAAAGTACTTGAAATTCTAGCTGGAAAAAAAAATTAGCCTTTAAAATCTATGAATAAGTCTGCACAAGTTTATCCCACAACTCCTTGACTGTACACTCATTAGTAATACACATCAGTACATCCTATGAAAAAATGGAAGTGATAAAAGCCACAAATGCCTAGTCATGTTTCAGCCAGACTTCAAACTTATGGTTTGGAACCAATTCTCCATAGACAATCCATTCCTATCCTTGATTTCCTGCATGATATATTTTAAAGGGACTAGAATAGAACCACACAGGTGTCTAGAGAGACCTTGACTCTGAATGAATAGGAGGATTTGATGTTTTCAAGTGAGAAAATTAGTATTTGTGAGCTTTTCAAAAGTGAGCTAACCAAGGAAGGTGGATGAGATAATATATTGAGTATGTGGGTCCATGAAGAAATATAAAAGAAAGAAAGGAATTCTGACTTCAAAGTTCAGTAAAAATGACACTAACAGTCAAGAAAATGAGAAGAATAAAATCTGTTCCACATGACCAACAATGCATATCTAACCTAAAACAAAGATTAGATGTTGAATCAAGATATTAAAACCTTGATTTTCTGCAAAACATAACAACATGAAATATGACTTAGATGCCTATGTTAGAACCTCCAAAAACTAGCTAACATGGTTGGTTTTGCCTAAAATTTGGCATGAATACTCTCTATATACCATAAAAACAAACCTTGATGTTACATTGGGAAAACTACTTTAGGATGAAGTATAATATAACCACAAATCCAAGGCAAAAATCACAACCGGCTGTAAATAGATTTTAACAGTCATGTCAAACAGTAATTTTTTGGGACTAGAAAAACCTTAGCAAAACAACCTTAATTTGGCTTAATATTTGGTGCCTAGACTCTCTGTATATCAAACAACCAGTTCCAATCTATATATTTAAAAAATATGGTCTAGTTTGAAAACTATGATACCACAAACTTAGTGCAAAAAAATAATCATTATAGAAGAACACCGTTGACATGATTAGACAGAGAATTTGAGATGATATTTAACTACCTAGATGAACTTGGATGAACCTAACATATGGATAGACTCTTGGGATATCAAATAAGGGATCCTAAATGAAAACATGGAGGAACTATGTCATGGACCAAGAACTACGACATAGACAAAACTAGCTTTACCAGAAAAATTACATAAACTTTAACAAAAAGCAGATTTTATTGAAGTGATCCAACAACCAATCAGAATACCTTAGATTAGTGTGGATAACTAGACACATGTAACAAACCAACAGCTTTTATAGAACAAGAAAACAACTTGTAGAACTTGATTTATTGAGCTCCTAAGTTGACGAAATTTCCAAGTTCAAATTTTTGCAACTTGTCAACTGCACAACATAGGTTCTAGAAAATCTTTCAAAAGGAGGACTAAAATAATTTGGATTCTCACAAACTAGATGGGGAATTACTAGACACAGAGAGAAACCAATGCCTTTTACAATTTGTCAAGTGACTCATGGTTTGTGAGACAATAGCTTCTATCTCACAAACTAGATGGGGAATTACTAGACACAGAGAGAAACCAATGCATTTTACAATTTGTCAAATGACTCATGGTTTGTGAGACAAAGGCTTCTAAAGTTGGGTGAAAATCTTGATTCTAAAAACACATTGTTACCTCAACTAAAGAATCTAGGTCTCAAAGATGTGGAGACTTGATGAGAACCAAAACTAAAAATGTGGATATCTTCAAAGCCATGAAAATAAACATGCCTAATCCTATAATGAACGAAGCAAGCAGATACAATTCATGTGTGCACACAAAATGAAAATAACAGGAGAGTAACATACACAAAATTAAGAAAGTAAAAAATGCATGAAGGGGGTTTCATATGGATCAAGTTAATCATGTACTGATCATAACTTATAGATCCATTGAAAGTCATGCATAAAATGAAATATAACAAGGAAAACCAAACTAATTCATGTTAAAAAAATGGAGTTATATCCACAAAGGTGGTCTCAACCTTGTGATAGCATTAATATTAAGAACATGCAATATGCAAGAAAAATATGTAAAAAGATGAAAAAAACCATGCATCATGGGCATCAATTGGGAGCTAATGTCTATGAAGGTGGATTCAACCGCTTTACTATAACCACTAGCAAGGTAAAATGATAAGAAAAATAATGATGAAAAATAATAAAAAAGCAATATATTGGCCTTGAGAAGGAGCTTTGTCTATGAAGACAGACTCAACTCCTCATTGTTGACCATCGAGAAGAAAGCAAATAAAGAAAGAAGCCTCTATGGAGAAATCCATGCAATGTGTAGTGTAGTGGGAAGTGTAGAGAAAGAGAGAGAGAGATGACCTACCTGGTTTGGACATAGGTTTCTCTTCTTCTTCTTGCTTCCTCTTCCTACTGAACGTCCAAGATGGGCACTCCTAGGGGCAACTACTTCCCTTGGGGCTTCTCAAACCTAAAAGTTGGGTAAATCAGACAATCAATCTCAGAAATAATAAAGAAACTTAAAAAAGAGAGATAGGCACACCTGAAAATTGGCTAAATCACAGAGTGAAGGGTCCTTTCACCTCTAACTCCTATTTACAATCATGATCAATGGCATAATTGAAAGAAAAAAGAAGGGGGTTACCCCTTCCTTTCTTGCAATCTAAACACTTTTTATAAAATCCTAACCCTGGTTTGAACTATTGAGATTGATCCGGTTCAGATGTGTCAACATCTAATTCATTTGTATATTGGACTTGTGATTTGAATTTGAAAAGAGGTTTAGATTTAAAATCAAGATAAAATATTGAAATGGAGATAAAAATTAAGATCTGAAATAAAGATTTGGTTCTGACATAGATCTGAAATTGAGTTTGAAGTATAAATTATGGACTCAAATGGAAAATCTGGGCATTGGATTTGATGTGGAGTAGGCGACATGCCCTTGTACGTCCCATTGAGCTAGTGGGTCTAGTCTAGGTCTTGATTAAGCATAGGTAAATCAAGTAAAATTGACACAAGTTTGAATGAACTAGGTTCAGTTGACTGAGCTTGAGCCAAGTTTTGATCAAATTGCAATCAGTTTTAGGAGATTGAGCTTAGTTGATTATACCTGGTCAAACTAAGACTAGATTTAATATTGGATTTAGTAAACTTGAGCCTACAAGGCTGGAAATTGGGTTTGAACTAGAGTTGGAACTGGTCTCGACTGAGATGAAATTAGAGTTGGCTAACTTTGATAAGTTAGGACATCAGAGCTGGATTGGCAAAATCTAGGTTAGCAACTGATATCTGTCGATCTAATTAGGTTTAGTTTTATTTAAATACGCTACTTTGAATTTTCTGCTTCAACTAAGCTAAATCAAACATATATTTTGTTGAACTAGGTTCTATGGTTCCTGTTGAAGTTATTACTGGTAAGGTTTGAAAACTGAGATAGCTCCAAAAGACCTATTTCTGGCAGATTTAGTGGAACTTAGGTTTATGAGTCCCATGAAAGCTTAATTAGGAAAGTCCATGGAAACTAGGGTACATGGATCCTACAAAGTCTATTTTTGGTAGGATTGAAGAAAATGTTGTATGTGGATCCTATAGGGACTATTTTTTGTACGTTCGAGGTTGGTGATCTACTTTTGGCAAAAGTAGCGGCTGGTAAAGTTTGGCTCTCAAATTTGGCATGGTCGAGCACTCTACCTAGATCCTTGCCTTGTTCAGGCAGATTTCAAAAACATTGTCTGGCCTACTCAAAGCAACAGTTTTCCTAAAATCACTGAATATGGACCAAAAAAGGTAAAAAATGGAGACTAAAATGGAAAAACATGCTATTTCTATTGGTTATGGACAGAGTTTCAGCATGTTGCATTGAGGGAACCTAGATCAATGACTTTCAGACTATGATCAATCAAGAAATCAGGAAATTCTATTGAAAATTAAGCTAAAATGAGATCCAGATATAAATATGAGTGAAGTGACTGAGTATGAGAAGTGGGGAAGATTAGTGAATTTCTAAAATAGAAATTATGCTTCATTGTGCATATTGTAACTTGGGTCAAGCTAAAAGAACTTAGGTATAGTCATGCAGAAGATATTTTTTACTCGGTAGGAGCTGATATGGTAGAATTATAATGAAATTTAGCTCAAATATAAGAAATGTCATGATTGACATTGGGCAAGGGACCCCTTAGCAATTTGTAATGAGCTAGTAGAATAGGGCTAGGGTTAAGCTATTCTCACCATGATGACTAATAGACCCTATTCTCGATCTAGTTAACTCAACTTAACTGAGGTGAAATTGGGTTGAAACTGCAAAATGGGTAGTAAAGTGACCTGCCTTATAAGATCTGAACTCAATTGAACTAAAGCTTGGTATCTGTACTATCTAATCCAGACTGAACAGCTATGAAGAACAAGTTTTGAACTTGGTTTAGGTTAGGGATGAGAAGCAGAGCTGCAAAGTTGCCTTTTCTAGTGAAATGGGGCCCACGAAGCTCATTTAAGCGGCTTTCAGTCAAAATGAACAAGGCAAAACTCTAATAAATAAAAAAAAAGGAGGTTCTAGGACCTACTTGACAACTATAAATTAGTTGGTTGAGGTCAATGTAATCAAATATGATCGTGCCTAGGGTATTCTAGAATTTAAAGGCAAAATAGTAAAAGTGACCCAACGTTAACCTAGAGAACTATGGTTGACCTAGGTTTAGGATAATGGTAGTCCTACTGGGGTAACATCGGATAGTCTACCGCTGCTCTAGGGTCGCATACCAGATGAGTTGTTAAATGATTTGAAAACAGTAATAAAGCATGTGGGGCATAGGTAAAACAAACATTTTGTAGCAGGGAAAATTTGGGGTGTTTACAACAATATAGCTTTACTAAAAGTACCACTCTTTGGTGGTAACCGAGCGAAAAAAGTGGATAAAAAATATTGATTACTGGGCTGGGGTTTGGAAGCAATACTCAGTTCATGTGTGATGCTATGTAGAGATCGTCTTTATGGGAATGATTTGCTCTAACCATTCGCCGCAGTCAGCACGTGGGCTTTAAGTTAAATGCATGTCTTTTCCTTGAATGGGAAGCAAAGGCCCTTCTCAAGCATAGACAACCAGATGTCACTAAATTAATTAAGACCAACATGAACGACTAAGAAACATATGTGTTGGTCAAGAAGGGACACAATCAATAGGAACATTTTTTAAGCCATTGACATATATGCTGGTTAAGTTTTGGCTATTTTTCTAGTTTAGCATGTGAGAACAACCTAAACATCAAGCAGGTCAATTAAGATGAATCGACACCACAGAGGAATGAAAAAACAACAATTAAATGCATTGCATACTATTTTTCTATCTAGCAATATTCAGACCTGAAATGGACTGAAACCTTTATTAACATTTGGACCAGAAATGAAACTTGTTCCCATCTTTTGACTAAGAAAAAAAAATGCCAGTTTCCCTTATTGATCTGCTTCTTGTCATGATATGATATACACAACTGCTTACACACAAATTTGAATCTACTATAAATTAACAGGAAAATATTATAGATGTTTGAGTTAAATTTAAAAAAATTGACTGCAACTAGGTTCAGAACAACAGGAATAGCCAGTTTCATGAGTTAAATTTTGAATTCAAATATTTGAATCAAATGATTATAAGTCGCTATACAAGACTATCTAATCTGAATGTAGGCCAAAAAGAAATCATGCAAGTTTCAAAAAACAAGTGGACCACGCTTTCATATATCACCCTTGACTACAAGAGCCTGTTGTTTGAAACAACCTACTTCTACACTGTGGTACCTAAAAGCATATGATATGCTAAGACATGAACAAAAACAATACAAGGAATTAATATTATATTTAACTGAACCAATTGCTTAACTAAAAAAAATAAAGATAATGATGCTCATGAATTATGTGTGGAATGCGAGAGATGGTAAATGTTTTATAGTTAATGACAAGAATTTTTTTCAAGAGAGAAGCCATTAAGTAGGTCAACATTGGAAGAATTTTTTATCATTTTTAAGTCACCAAATGAAAAGGGAAGAGGTGCATAATATCCAAAACAAGTGAGTTACTCAATAAACAATTATAAATGCTCCTAACAGGGAAAGATGGATGAAAAAACTTGGACATTTTAGAGCAACCCATATATGATCAATCCCAAAGGTAAAGATGAAAAAGTTAATTCATCAAATTCCTTCATCAATCCTTATAAGATCAAGGTTATACTAGAACATATCATTGAGAGACATTGGTTTTGTTAGTGAACCCTCTTCAATGAGTGTTGCCATGGGATAGAGATCTGACCCCTCCATGGAGTGGGTGGTGGATTCACAATCCATTGGATAAAATCTGAAGGCTTTGACACTAGCTAATAACCAGGTAGCATTTTGGAAGTGCCCTTGAAAATCACACGATGAAGCAGCTAGTACAAAATAGTTAAAAGGTTGGCATTCCATAAATGCACTTAAGTTGGCTCAATGACACAACAAATAGTAAAAGGGCATTCCAGACACACCCTTCACCTACTTCTGAAATAAAAAAATGGAATCCAAATGCCCCCTTGATTGCTTTTTGCACCTTTCTGGGAATTCCTATTTATGAAACAAGAGGTTTTGTTTTCCTACTCATAGAGAGGATTCATTGTGATTTCCATTCAATACAAGCATTCAACGAGTCGCTCGCTGATGAAACTTGCAACAAACAGAACTTCAATGTATGTAAATGACATTAGGTATAAATTTGTTCGTCTACAAACAAGGAAAAGTTCTTAGAGTGCTTACATCACTTGTTACATGTTTTGAATGATGGAAATTGAATGATATTCTGTTGAAGCATATACTGAACAGAGCAGATGTTGATTGATCACTACCATATCTATGAAAAGAGGAAACAAGTTGTTACAACTGACATGTCTGTGCATTTGCAATTTTTTATATCATGTTAAACTTGAACAATATGTGTAAAAACATTGTCATTATTCTAAGTTTTTTTTCATATTCATTATTTATGTGTAAAATATTGTGGAACGCATGTCCACTATAATTTTATTGGTGATACATATCCTTATTTGTCTTATTAATTATAAGCACAAGCAGATATCAATGTTTTCACATAAATGTTACCAATATTGCATTTTTTCTGGCAAAAACATGAGTCTCTTTTACCAGTATAAAATAAGCATGATTAGTAGAATATGATTACATGTAATTATACAAGCCTTTGTTACCACTTTACGAAAACACTATCAACATACCATTACTAGATGTAGTTATGCTAGCATCAATTGCCATTTTCAGGTAAATGCTAACAAGAAATTGTCCATTGCATATAATTTTTAAGCTCTTGCCATTTTAAGGTAAACAGTGTCAATAAAGCACTATTGCATGCAATTTCACTAATCTATTATCATTTTAATGTAAATGCCATTAGTTATGCCAACATTTATTACAATTTTAGAGTAAAAATTATTAGTAAATTGTTGTTACATGCAGTTTCACTCGCATACATTACCATTGTAATGAAAAGGCTATCAATGTAGAATTGTTGCATGCAGTTATGGCTTTCAAAGTGACAAAGGGCATTTGATATCAAATATTGTCACTAATACATGTCAACATTGAAATATTAGAGTTATTGGTGAAACTACTACATCTTCTATGGATGTTGTTACTTTTGTGAGTACATATACTAGCTAATTTGTTGATTGTAAATACATCTATTAATGTTGAGGATGACAATGATGACACAAATGACATAGTAGATGAAAAACATGCAAGTGACAAAGTTGTGGTTGAAGAAGATTTCTAGTAGGGGAGTCATAATTGGATGCATATGTAGAAGATCGAAATATTTCACTGTTTGCACACATGCACGAACATAATAGTGGTGAGTGTACTTATGTATGGGAAGATAGTGTTGATATGCATGGAGCATAGGAAAGTGTTCCTGCTGATGGGCACATACTTGAACAAAACATTGATGAATTTGATATACATGAGTATCTCCAAAATTGCTTGCACTGGCAGTAGTAACTTTGGTGCATGCAAGCATGCTCTTAATAAGCACAAACTTGAGAAGAGTGTTTCAATGGATACACACACATAGGAATGAGGTAGTTTGAGTTTCATGCTTCACATGTAGAAATGAAATTCAATGACAATGAAGATGTCTTTGTATATTACAACAATTATGCACTTACCATGGGTTTAGCATCAAGAAGGAAAGGCAAGAAAAAAATGGTAAAGGGTTTATTGTGAGGAAAAAATATGTATATACAAAAGAAGGCTTCTTGAAGCATAGCAAGGTGAAGCAAATTCATAAAGAATCTTCGAGATATGGATTTTCTCCAAAGATGGTGGTCAGGAGACTTCCAAAGAACATTTTTTATGATATACCTTCATTATTGATCATAACCACCCCTTGGCTCTTCCCTTGAGGGCCCCTATGTTGAGGTTACATTGAAAGGTAATGTGTGCCCATATAGTAATAAAAAAAGTTATCATCTGATGTTGCTATTACTTTAAGGCAAACTTACAATTGCATTAACAAGTTGAATGGTGGATGCAAGAATGTACATTTCACACCTTCCAACTTAAAGAACCACATTCAACAAAGGAGAGAGAGTGCTATGAAGAATAGTGGAGTACATGCTATTGTAAGCTATCTCTAGAAGAAAGTTGAGCATTGATCCTACCTTTTATATTGTGCTTCAATTGGATGATGGTAGATACATAACAAACATATATTGGGTGGATGCTCATTCATGGTCAAACGACATGTGCTCTAAAAATGTTTTTGCCTTTGACATCTTAGAGAAGATCGCCACTCGCCAATGGCCCTTAGCACAATTTGTGGGCATCATCCATCATGCATAAAGTTGCATATTTGGTGGTGCTTTCCTATATGACCAGATGATAGATAGTTTATGCGACTATTTACATGGTTTAGTGAGGCAATGAATGAGGTCCACCTACATGTGTGTTAATGGATGAAAACAATGGACAAAAACAATGTCATTTCAGGTATCATAACACAAGTATGACCAAATGCACATCACTGCCTTTTAGTGTGGCATATATTCTAAATGTAAACAAGAATGTAGATCACATTTTTCACCAAAAATCTGGTTTCAAGGGTGTCTCAATAGGTGCATCTTGAAGTCATAGGATGAAAAGATGTTCTTATCTTCATGGATGTAAGTGATTAATATATACCAATCATAGAACAACCAGTGATTGCAGAGGTTGTTCAAGGACAAAGAGAAAGTATATATGAAATCCTTAAGAAGAACCTATATTCGTATTTAACAATATTTGATTTCTTGAGCAATATGAAATGTTTTTGTAGAATATTACAGGGAAAGAACTAGGACAAGTTTGCATAGTATTTCTAGTTCCCACGGTGATGGGAATCAAGGTAATGATGCAAGCTATAGGTAAGTACATGTCGGTGGTGTGCAAAAGGATGAAAACTGAAGCCCTTGCAGCAATCAATTGTGACATGAAAGCAATCCCTTACAAGAACAATGTGCACAACTATTCCTCAGATACCTAAATTTTCACACATTAATGTGGAAAGCTGCACACTTTGGTGTTCTTGCAGAAATTTCAAAACTAGTGGAGTTTATTGACACTATGAAATGAAAGTGTCAAATTTGGAGAACATTGATGATTTACCTATAGCATATGTGAAACAATGAAGAACTAAGAATTCAAAGAGCAACATACTGAGATGCAGCCTTCTTAATACAGGTATGGATGGGACATGTCTCATTGCAATACTTTACAGTGATTATGTAGCATTATCATGCATGTAGCTGAAATCCCATCAAAGAGTGAAGAGACATACCAATTTGTAATGACATCACAATTAATGATCATAAAAAGTGTCAGCCACTTGCACATGCAAAAAGAAAATTCCCATTTGAGGGAAATGTGACTAAGTTGCCACAAGCCCATAACCGCCAACAAGGAAGAGATAGTTCATCATCAATATAATAATTATTTTTAATGACTTAGAGGTAAACATTGTTGATGTTGATAGATCCTCTTCATTGCAAGAGGAATCAAAAGGAAGTTGTTCACTGGTCGTGAACATAAGAAGAAGAACATCACAAAAAGGTTGCATACAGCCATTACTAGCAAAAATTGCTTATTCGAAGGAATATTCCTCTATCCAGATTTAATTATCCTTCAAATTTACTTAATGTCTACCACGAGTCTTACTTACTCATATGAACTACAGCATTTGTTCATCATACATTTATTTATCACAAACCTATTGCAGATGGATGTCTTGATTTGATCATACTTGCCTCTATTCAGATAAAAAGTGCATTGTTACAGATTTGTTTCCATCTGTTCTCACCACTCATTTTCATCTATTGTCGGCATTCCTCCCCTGGGATGGGTATTCATACATGAAGAAGAATGAGAAGACTACATGATCGACAACCATTTTCTCATTTGGGGGGACTAATGATGATTGGAAAATCAGATAAGAAGACCTTGTCAGTAAACAACCACTTCAATTGTGATGCAGACTTTTCTGCAAACCAGCCAAAGAGAGAGCTGAGCCATGGGCAATGACTGAAAAACTTCACCATCCATGAAGTATGTGAATACTTGTCTTCAAATAATTACAACTTGTGTTAGCTGCTACCACTCAGGTCAAACTTTGATCTGGCAAAGAGTCTTGTCCCCATGGCTAATAAAGGACCTCAGAACAACCTCAATTGCCTAAGCTTAGTAATTTATTGTAGATATTTGCA
This sequence comes from Nymphaea thermarum, assembly GCA_011799765.1. NCBI lineage: Eukaryota > Viridiplantae > Streptophyta > Magnoliopsida > Nymphaeales > Nymphaeaceae > Nymphaea > Nymphaea thermarum. Next base: position 211,878 of record JAANDH010000855.1, read on the forward strand.
ATGTATGTTCATGTTTTGGTTGAAAACTAACTTTCACACTAGTATGATGCAGATGATGTTGCTAACATTGTGGGAAAGTGAATTCCATTGGGTTTTGTATGTTGCAGATTTTCTCAACATATATTCACCTTATGCAACTGCATGAACATCAATAGTGGCATCAGCAGAGCTATGCATTTCATGGTTGCATTTTTTGATGAACAATTGGGACAAAACTTCATAAGTTTGATTTCCACTATGCAAGGAAAGTGCCCAAGGAGTTCAATGGATTTGACTATAGAATGTTTGTCATCAAGTATATTGAATCTATAGTTCTAGATGAATTTATGCACTTCAATCAAACTGATATGTCGGATTTTAGAAAACAGTTATGCAGGAAGATGATGACTTACCATTGTCAAAAGTTACACAATAATTCAGATGTTGGAGCAGAAATATGTGAAGCACAAAATGTCGATGACTGTTGAAGATGGGAACCCTAATAATGTGAATGCTATGGGAAACTACTTGAGATACCAGCCAGAGACACCAAAATGTTGCTAAACATTTTTTGTGTACTTGCAATTTCTTTTAATATGTGATATCTTTTCAGTTTGTCATTGTGTTATTCTTTCAACTTTAGCATATCTCAAACAATGTTTTTTTTTGCTCGATGATAACTAAATGCTCCCCAAATTCACACAACTTTCTACTTTTCATCAATAAAGCACCTATGTCTTTGTGATGAGATATCAATGCCAATGAAGGTGAAAACATATCCTGCTTCAGTTTTTGTCATCTAGAGCATCAGTGCCTTCCCCAGGTTGTTTGGTACTTTATTGACAAATGTACATAGATATATAGAACTACAACTCATTTGTACATATGCTTGCATCCAACTTCTTCCACCATGACACAACCACAACTCTGAGCCTTAGGCATAGAGGTAACGGGGGATTGATAGTGAAAAGAGAAAGGACAGATGTTGATGGAGGTACTATAGGTGGACAGACGATAATTTTTTTGTGCTTGGGTGAAATGATCTTTATTGCAATAGATACATCAATTTTGTGTATTGCATATTGCTGATCTGTATTATGGTTGGCACGTGTCAGGTTGATTAATAAAGTTCCTACTAATACAATGTATGTGTAGACCTTGAATTTTCACACATTGAAATGACCATTTTACCACTCATAAATGAGATTTTGAAATGATTTTGTAAAAGAATTTTAACTGCAAGTGCTGTGAACTATAGTAAATAAAGTCATATGCTCTAGGTATCAGACACCATGATTTAGATTACCCAGGTTGTCAACACCTAAAAAACAACCATTTTACCCATGATCAACCCATTTTGTCCCATTTTCCAAGAAAAGTCATGTAATTGTCTCACCCAAGATCAATTAGAGCTATTTCCATTTCGTTTGGTTCTTCTTTTTAGGTATAAACACCTTTAAATTAGTGGTATGCAAGATATAGGTCATGACATTTGAGATTTTTAGGCATATTCAATCTTTATAGGTGTTTTTAAGTTCATACAAATTTGGAAGTGTAGAGATTCCAGAATTTACATAACTTTGGAAAGCTATATCTCGCTATCTAGAAATCATATAAATGATGTGTAAAAATCACATATCTCTTCTTCGTGTGCAGCTTTCTTTATCAATACTTCATCAAGTTCCATGCCTATTTAGTCCTACATTTGGTCGTTTCCCAAGGTCTATTTATGCAATTTCTAAACTGCAAAAAATTGGGTGCTATGATTTGTCTACCTCGTGAAATTCATAACTTTTGGTTGGGAATTCGAATTTGCATTCCATAAAAACTACAAGTTAGGTCTATGTCTGTAATTTCTTCCCACCAAATTTTTACTAATTCTAAGTCTATTTGGCAGCCAATTAGATTATTTATTCAGAGCTATTTTTGGCAAATTTTTTTGTAGAATTTTACAGAATTTTCTTTTTCGTCAAATTTGTGATGTAATTTCTTTCTCGCTATTTAATATTTGTGGAAACTTTCTTTTCTTATTGATTTTCTGTTATTCTGAGAACCTAGAAACCAAATTTTAGGGGAAACTGAGTTGATTTGGTACCTTTTTCATCATTCCAAATATGATCATAGAGTCAATAATTCAATTTCGTTTAGGTTATTTTCTGTTGTTCATATTGTAACCATAAGTTTCCAATGTCATAACTTGTTACCCCAGCCATATTTTTCGATATGTACAATGTTTTAATTTTCTATTACGCAAAATAGACCTGTTTTTAGATCAATCCAAGTTGATTTGATAGGGTTTCTGTCAGATCAAACGTGCTTCTTTAACTTGATTTCTGTAATAGTTGGCCAGTCCTCTCTCTTTTAGTTCCTAAAAGGTTTTCAAATCTATCTCTTGTATGATTGTCACACATGTATAGAGTCGTCTCACTAAATTTTGTGTCAACCTAACATGATTAACCTATTTTTTGACTTTGTTAAAGTCCAACTACATTGTCAAGTTGTCTTGTTTTTCAAACTTGGCCAAATTTTCCTGTTTTAGTTTGTTAGCCTAAGTTTCAACTCGATCTTAGTGTTTAACTTTGATTTATCTTGTGTTTTAAACATAGTTAGGGTTTTGTAACGTGTCTTAACTCTAGTCTAGGGTGTCTAAGCTTGTAAATCATAATTTAACATGTTAGTTTACATTCTCGTTATTTTGCATATTATGTTTTATTTTTAATATTATAGTGCAGTATTTGATTTTAAATTTGCATTCAAATTCATAAAAGCACTCAAGCTGACTCAACATGTGCCCCAAGATAATAGTCTTTGCATGTCAATTCACGGTCTAGCTTGGCTCCTACATGGGTTCAGTTTTTAAAATCATGCGTCTTATAATTGGATGGTATATAATATTTGGTGTGCATTCATATAGTTTTATTTTGCTTTGCATTATGCATTTAATTTCAAATCATGCACTTAAAATTAAATCCATGTGGGAATCAAGTCAGGTTATCAGCTACATGTATGTGACGTGTCCTTGATCCAAACTAGCTTTCACAATGCTATAATTTTCAAAAACATAGTCTTAAACTATACATTTTCAAAATTGAACTAGTTTTCAAACCTATTTTCTAAAGCCCTAGGTTCAAACATGATTGAGATCTAAACCGTATATTGAACATACCTAAAATCACATTAGGTTCTCTCGATGCCTTAGTCAAGGCTATGGCATTGAGCCCTTTATATGAACCCAAACCTACTTCACATTGGAACTTAGCTGAAACCTTAAAAGTCAACCTTTTTAATTCAATGTAGGTTTAGCCTTGTAAACCTAGTATGGACTCAGAACTTGTGAATTGGATTTTAGATCATGGAATTTGAATTTGGATCTAATTGAATCTTGAATTGGAAAATTAGATCTCCATTTCGATATTACATTTGGAAAACCAAATCTAGGTTTGAAGTGACTCATATAATGATTTTGGATCTTACATAGAATTGGATTCCAATTGAATTTAATACTAAATATAGAATTTTGGATCCCAAATCTTAGAATTTGGGTCATAATTTTAGGCATTATAAGATTAGATCCTAATCTTAACTTTAGATTTCAGATCTACACATTATTTGAATCAAGATCTTAGATCTTGCAAGTATGGATTTCAGAATTGAATTCAGATCTCAACCAGTTGACCCCTTAGATCCAAAACCTCCCACTTCAAACAATCAGATTTAGATCTTTGAACTAAATCATAAAGCACACAGATTTTTCCTTAATCTGATCTTAAACTCAGATTTGGATCTCAATATTTCAGATTTCAGATCATAGATCTCTTGAGTTGTCCACGTTCCAAAACCTTAGGTACTGGATCTTAGCTATGTTTGGACCTTCTTTTGCATTTGTTCATATTAGTTCTAGGAACCATTGCATGGATTGCTGAAAAATAGATCACGAACTATGCCCCTAGGATCCAAATGTGTTTTTCTTCAGTTCATGCACTCTAATTGGAGATGATCTATTTAGATATTCTAAAATCTCATCTTTTTAAATTCAAGGCATGTTAAGATCTTGATTACAATTATAACCTCGAATCTAAAACACTTAGTCTAGTCCTTGATTTAATTATCTCTGGTAGATCATTCAAACAATTTGGCTCTTTTCTCTTGTAATTTCCTACAAGAGATATGAAGGTGAATATATTTTCTTAAATTTTTTCTGATATGAGCAGTCGTATGCGAGATTCAAAATTCTACATATAAACCAAAGAGGCAACCGTGATGGAACCTGTATTTGCTTTGACTAGATTAAATGTTCTAATTTATCAGGTTCTGATTGTCGTCCAAACCATAGAACCATCTATATGTCTTCATGTGATGTGTGCATTTTTGTTTCTATTAGGACTTAGAATTAAAGTTAATTTTGTATGAACACATAGATCTAGGATCTAATATAACTGATGTCAATTTAGATCAATTTGAAAGTTTCTTGTTCATCTCTCTCTAGTGATTCAAATCTCTTTCTTAGGATTTGCATTAGGGACCTCAGTTTGCCTATGTGTTCTTGATTTTGAACTTTTTAGGAATCTAGTAATCATCTTGCAGAATCTTCCCTATTAAGCAATAGCTTTGAGGGGTGGGCATTTACTAGTCGAACCAACCTACTAGATACAAATATTAGCTCTCCTTTTACCACATACTAAGACAATAGACCCATATATCGGTAAGGTTCAAGGAGAACTTGAAACCCTAAACTAGATAACCGAATAAGGAGTCTATGTCACATACATTAGATTTTATCCAAGTATATAGGTATAATTTGATATGGAACTACTTCCAATCATAAACCTCAGGGATCCAGCTTAAGGGTCCAAGCCTTTCAAATGAGCATGTTAGGGCCTTGTTTGTTAGGTTGGTTGTGTGTGCATCATTGTGTGAACCATGTCTATCTTATAAACTTCTTTTCAAAATATAGATGTGAATTTCTAAATATGCTATCCCATGTCAAAACCATCCATGATTTCAAATTTTGCCTTGTGCTAGGAATCCACCTTGTAGGATGTTTCTTTCTGCCTATTTTAGGTCAAACTTGTACACCATTATCATTGGAACCCCTTCTATTGGGTCGACCCAGTTAGACACAGCCTCTCCACTAAGTCTGACCATCTTCTATTTTGTGTTATTGATTTATCCTGAACCCACCATGTCCATATAATAATATTTTCTAAAACTGTGTCTATTTCATAGGAACCAAGCAATAACAAGACATTGTCACCATTAGAACTAGATAAATGGTTTAGCAAGAGTTGTGGAGCTTCAACCAGGAGCTATGGAGCTCCAACCAAGGGAGGCTTTAACAACTCAACTAGGACCATACAGTCCCAAATTGAGCAGATGGAAGAGAGTGTGCCACATGTACACCAAAGTAAAATGTTTTTATACAAAAGTGAGTTCTATGATGAAGATTTAGAATGACCTCTCAGAAAATTCATCAATTTCAAAGGGATTGAGAACCCACATGTGCACTTGAGTTTTTTCTTCGCTAAGTGCGGGAAATTCCAAGATAATGACAAAGCCCTTTTTATATGTTTCTTAAGGAGCTTAGAGGGGGAGGCAGTACAATGGTATATGAAGCACATAGACCCGTCCAAAATGAAGGATTTTGACGAGATTGTAACCCCTTTATTGACACAAGTTCAATTGTTATGAAGTTATCACCATTGATACTCTCATAGGGATACACCAAGAACCATGAGAATCGGCTCGGAATTATATATAGTGTTAGAAATCTGTAAGCATTAGAATGAGAACTCTAATGGCAGAGGATCACACCTTTACTATGATTCTTAATGGTTTCTAGGAGCACATCAGGTATCACAATGTACAACGTGAGTATGAGTCATTTTTTGATCTAGCCAAGAAAGCAGCGTACATAGAGAGAGCTTTCAAGCTCAGCTATTTCAAAGCAAAAACTAGTGAGAAATAATGCAAGAAGGATGACGATAAGAAGTTGGCCAAATCTCAAGTCCATGCACTATCATTAGCTCATTCCAACACAACACAAAGCAGAGATTAGAGCAAGCGATGAGAAAACAAGTACAATTGCAGGGAAAACCATAGCAACAATGAATGATTGCCTAAGGGAGACAACAAAGGATACCTAGGATGGATGAACAACTTACTTCTCTAGAGGAAATGAAGGAGATGCTTAAGAATACCTCCATGTAGAGGGACTCTGCATGCTTCCAAGATGGCCAACTATCTAAAAATAAAAGGAAAGTAGAAGAATCAATTCTACCAGTTTCACAAGAGTATTGGCCACAACACTGAAAAATATATTCCTCTCAAGCACATCATACAAGACTACATAGACAATGGACTTATTATGGTGGAAGAGGGAATTCCTGAGAATAATGTTGGAGACTAAGTTTAACTTGTTATTTCTTTGTTTTCTTTTCTTTCTCAAGTGTTGTAGAGACAACAGGGGTCATCTCCTCATCCTTTTGATCAACAAATTTTTTTCCATGACACAAATGCCTCTTTCTCTCTCTCATGCAAGCAATTATTTCTATTCATTTGGTAACCAAACTTTTTTGTTCCTCATGATCCCAACATCCCCATTGTACCCTTTTACTGAGGCATATTTTTAGGTTAAGATAAATGGCCACATGCTTTAGAAAGAATCTTTGAAGCATTTGTTTTAAAAATATTTCAAGCAAGAAAAGTTTTCAAAACAAAGAATCAGGAGTTTTATGTAGCCATGAACATTCAAGTAAACATTTCAGTAAATTCTGAATTTGCAATTTTTGCAAGGATCTTTTTATAAATTTACAATTACTCAAGTGCAAATGTATATAAGTACTTACCATAATTTATAAGCACCATACAAGTGTTCACAAGCATCCAAGTATACATGCACTGGTATGTGTTTCACAAGCATAGAAGCACTCGTATTTTCATACAAGACCCACAAGCATACAAGCACTCATACACTCATATAAGACCCACAAGCATACAAGCACTTGTACTTTTGTAGGAGATCCACAAGCATACAAGCAATCATAATATGAGACCCACAAGTAATCAAACATTTGTATGAGATCCACAAGCATAAATGCACTCATGCTTTTGTACGAGCATTCATAATACGAGACCCACAAGCATATAAGCAATTGAAATACGAGATCCCCAAGCATCAAAACACGTGAACTTGGTGTGTGGGCTTCACACTTTTGTAACAACTGGACATCCACACGTAATGCATGGACCTCACACTTCTATGCACCTTTTGAACAACCCTACAAAATAAAACTCACACAATGCACTTTGAACTAGTGGTTATATGCATATAAGAACACATGATCATAGAGTCTTTGAACTTGTGCTTCAGCACATCAGGACTCGTAGTCATGTGGATATACAAACCCGTGCAACATGTTTTGAACAAACTTTGCAGTACACAAGACTAGTACATTTTCATATCAAACTCGTGCTTTGGCACATTGAACTTGCAATCATGTGCATATAGAAACACGTGAATGCATCAAATCATAGTGTACCCCGAACTTGCGTATCTGATGCAACCCCCGTAACTCGATGCACTAACAAAGCCCAACCCAACAAAAACTATAGGAATAAAGACAATAAATCTCTTGGTCATGCGATGTGTGAAGACACATCAGTCAATCAAGTGAACATGTCAAAAATCATAAAATGTGGCTATTCTCACCACCATTTCCCCACCTTTTCTCCTATAATAGCACATCGGCTCACCACAGAGCAAGACAATGGATGTGAAGGTGAAAGTTGGCCAACTTCACTAATTATCTTTCATTTGAGTGTTTCCAAATGAGCTTCACATCATGAACTATTAGTGACTGAACAAATGTTGATAATTAGAGTAAATCAAAGAAGGATCATTTGGCATCTCAAACAAGGCATTATTTCTGAGAGGAACCAGAATTATTTTACTTGGGAGTGGACCAAATTAATAGACGATGTGTCCTAGTGGAGGAAGGTTGGTCAATTTTGGAGTTTTGTCTCACTCTTCATTCTAGAGGCCACTATCCAATCAAAAGACTACTGCTAAAGTGTTATAATCTAGATTTTTGTGGCCAACGTTATATAGGGCTGCTCATGAGTTCTATTGATCATGCTTTCATTGTCAATAGGCATGCATCATTACGAAAAGACAAATGATACCATTAACCTATATTTTGGTTGTTGATATATTTGATGTTTGGGGCATTGGTTTCATAGGATCTTTTCCACTATCATTTGATAACATGGGCATTCTTGTAGTGGTAGATTCTCTCTCAAAGGGAGTAGAAGCACTTGCCATCCGAACCACTTATCATAATTTTAGTAGGTTCAGGATGTTGAGAGCCATAATTTTAGATGAGGCAAAGCATTTCAAAAATGTTCAAGTGGCAGCACTTTTGAGGAAGTATGGTGTCCACTATAAGTTTGCTACCCCTTATCATCCACAGACGAGTGGGCAGGTGGAAGTGCCTAGTAAAGGACAAAGAGAATCCTGGAGAAGATAGTTAAACCTGATCAGAAGGATTGGTCCACAAGATTGGATGATAAACTTTGGCTTCACTGCACAGCTTTCAGGACCCTGATCCGCCTATCACCCCTATCGACTAGTATTCGACGAGGTGTGCCACTGCCAATAGAATTGAAACACAAGTCATATTGGGTGGTAAAGAAGTTAAACTTTGTAGAAAAGAAGAAACTACAATTGAGTGAGTTGAAGGAGTTGAAAAATAAAGCATGTGAAAATGCCAAGTTTTAAGAAATGAATGAAGGTGTTTCATGAAGTGTACATTCCAAGAAGTGCATTTGTTTCAGGAGAAAAGTATGGCCTTACAATTTAAATCTCTAGCTCTTGCTAGGTAAACTCATAAGAAGGTTGAGTAGTCCATACTAGGTAATGGAGGCTTACTCTAATGAACCCGTCAAGATTAGGGATATTGGAATCAAGAAGCAATTCACAGTGAATGGTCAGAGACTAAAGCTTACATTACAAATCTAAAGGATGAAGAGATGGAGGAGACAAATCTTTATGATCCATAGGATTAACGTTCTTTCAGTATTTTCCCCTTGTACATTCCGCCCTGTATTTTTCATCTTTTTGTATATAAACCTTGTGAATATGTATGTAAATAAAACATGTAAGCATAACTTTTTTTTGTTATGAGTATGTGACTTTCAGGTAGCCAGATCACTCGAGAATCCTGCAAGAAGCAATGTGAGATGGTGCATATGTCCAAGAGTAGTTATAGTTCAAAGGGACTTTGAGGCACATCCTTGCATCTACCCTTGTCTCTTGTACTTTCATTTTTTATAGCATGCATCCATGTGTCCAGCTTAAGCATGAAGGCATTGTTGTGGGCAGAAATTTTGAAGTGTAAACATTTTGTAAAAGTTAGACAGTTCATGAAACACTATTATACTCTTTGTGGCATTTTAATTTCCTGTAATAGAAGTATTGATTTGAGTATCACAATGCTTCTTCTGTGTTGACTTTACTTGAATTCATATTGTTGTTCTCATTTGAATTGTGGTTCAGCAAGTTTTCTCAGAGTTTGACCCAGACTTACTGCTTATGAAATATAGAGTCATACTCAGTGTGTGGTTTCAAAATGTATCACATTAAAATATTTGATTTTATATTTTAAATAAGGATTTAATGTAACTGATAAATTGTATTTATACCCAAAACTGGACCACATAGGATAACAAATTCTTTTTGTTGCTAGTTTGGGCTATAAGTGCACATCTCTAATGGTCCAAGGGCATAGGCAGTTGTTCCTAATTATGTTTACGTTTTCATAGTTGTTGACAACTTAATACCACCTTTTAGAATTTAGCAAGTGGAAAATATATGTGATGTTGACAAATTTACCCAAAATTAGAAGAAATGCTAAGACCCTCTATAGGTTGCTTTTGATAAGATAGAAGTATGACTTTTATGAGATTTACTTACTTATATGTGAACTTTTACTTTCATTTTTGTTATAATGCCTTTGAAATGACAACATTTTTGTGGTCAGTTTGTAAGTTGATATAATGATTCTCATGTATTTCTTTGTATGATTTTGTTTGCAATATTAACTCATCATATTATTCTAACATATTAAAAATTGTCACTTGCCAGTGCTCTTCTATTAGTTTGAAGACGCAAAATTATAAAAATCATCCCTTTGCATAGTTGAGAAACCAGGCAAATTGACTAGAAAGTCTGGTCTGTTAACTTGGATTGACACCAAATCGGGTCATGAGTCAAGTGTTGACCCAAAACAACCGAGTCCTAAGGACTCAGTTCTAAATTGACAAAGTTAGTTGAACCACATCTAGACTATTTCATATAGTAATAGTTCTAAGTATTACTCAATATCCCTAAGAAATAAACTGAAGTTGTTTATCAAGAATAAACTAATCTAATACATGTTGTTTAGGATGAGGTAAAATCCTTTGTCCATCTGGACCTCCATCAAATAACAGCCACCCAATACATTGCATAAGGGGGACATAATTAAATACACCTCTAATGCAATGCATCAGACGATGCTAGAGTAGTTTCTCCATCCAAATCCAGATGGAAAAGTCCAAGGGTCTGTTGTTTAGTTGTTGCTATTTTGTATTCGTTTCTTAAATTTTGGTTACTTAACTATATTTACTTGTTATTCTATAAGTATATCGGGTTCTTCATCAATTTATAGCGAAAATACAGTTCCAAAATTTCTAACTTGATTTTGAAAGAAATCTTCTTACTGATCCTTGACCTAGTAGCCAATTGGTTGAATCCAATTTATGGGTTTGTTGACCATGCACTGATTTTATATAAAGATGTAAGCACTAAGAGCAAACAAAATTGGAAATTTTGAATCTTGAGAAACAATCTATTTGTTTTTTCCAAATTTTTTGATTGTGGTTGGTTGCTATACTTTTAAATTTTATTAAGCTAATTTTTTAGCTATTACATACATTTGACAAACCATGGTTGTTTTATAGCTGTAGAACTTGGTTTCTTTGCAAGAAAGAACTACTTTACTATGTTGACTACCATTGTCCATTGGTAAGAAAGGGAATTTTTTTAGTTAGCCAAATATTCTTTTGGTTTACTTTCTTTTAGGTCCTCCTTCTGGGTATTTGTGGCATGTGAGATGGGGTCTTTTGATAATATTTTAGTATTTTCTATGGTTTTGATCGTAATTGATCAAACTTGATATTTTTTGGTCTCATGGTTGGATTATTGAGCCAACAAGATTACTGACTGATCCAAATATTCATAGGCCAAAAGGATTTTGGGGGCTTTACATGAAATAAAAATATTCAGCTTGACAAAGTATAGGAAAGGTAATGCATATTTCTATGTTCTCAATATCTTTTTTTATTTAGAATTTCCTTCACCACGTTTTTATGGTGTTCCTTTTCTTGTAGATCCATGTGATGCAACCATGCTTATCCGAAAGATTTGTGAATTTTAAAGTTGTGTACATTGATACAGATATCATTGTAATGAGAAGTGTTGAAGATCTTTTAAATGTGGAAAAAATTAGTGAAAATTTGAAGCATTCAGAGAGATTTAAATTTAGTTGTACTAGTGATGGAACCCTCATAAACTCTCTATAGAGATATGATGAGCAAAGTGAATACATTGCCTTCTTATACTCGAGGTTTTTACTTAGTGATTTCTCTACTTTGTTAGCATATGAGGCTAGAGGTTTAGTCATCCACTTGCAACTCATCAGTACAAGGTTATGTTCATACCTTTATTTATACAATTTATAAAATGTTACCATAGATATCTAGTGTTTGCTCCATTTTTGTGGTGATGTTTAATTCGAATTTGTTTTCACACAAAATCATGCGATACAAATCCCTAAAATAGCCTCATGTTCTAGCTTGATTTACTTTTTCTTAGATCTGTTGTACTTGAACATTATTTAGCTTTTCTAGAAAAATAAATGATTCTTGTTGCTTTTCTATGGCCATATTTGTTTGTTTCTTGAATTGTGGTAATAGAATTTTTTGTTTTTTTAATGAAATTGGTGATTGATTAGAGTATTAAATATTTGGATGACTCCCAGTCAACAAATACTCTCTTTTTCACATGCACACATACACACCTCCCCCCCCACTCTATAAATTTATATTTCACTAGCCTTGCTGGAGTGTTATGTTTGAACTAAACATTTATATTTCACTAGCTTCAGCAAAGTCTGGCACACAACTATGATGGGCATGAATATAACTGTAGAAACACAAACCACAAGAATAGAGCAAGGAACGAACACACGATGTACGTGGAAAAACCTCAGAACGAGGAAAAAAACCACGAGGAAGCTCTAACCTAGGGGCACACCGCAACCCTAGGAGAGAGAAAATTCTTATTCACTTAATTCAACAATTACACATAAGTGAGAATATAAAGGAGAGAGGGGAGAAGCTGCCTAGGGTACCGAGCCATCCTCGGTACCCGCGCCCAAGGGATCCGGATCCAGATATGGATCCGGTCCCAATACAACATATTTCAACACTCCCCCTCAAGCTTGGCATACATGTCAAACATGCCAAGCTTGCTAACATTTTTCTCAAATTGAGATGTACATAAAGATTTTGTCAACACATCGGCAACTTGATCTTCAGACTTCATATAGGGTAGAAT